>MU378294.1:0-62115 GCA_022495175.1 Hypoxylon argillaceum | reverse complement strand
AAGCCATAGGGAAGTTCCGTTTTATGAGATACCTTGGTGCTAGAATGATACTACATTTAAAGATATGAAACAAGTCTAAGTCATAACTAATACTCGTACGAGATAATCTAAGACATTAGGTCTTTCCTATTCGCATAAAATCATGTAAGTGCTTTAGATTGCCATATATTTGTGACAGTAAGCCGGCGCTTGCGCCACAAGTGAAAAAATCTCGCGGTTGTAGATACCTATGCCAAAGCATCGAAGAATAAGTGAACGAGTGTGAGACAATATACCCCCCCTCCCTGCCTCTACTACGGTTAATAGATGAGACAATTGAATTTCGGGACGAAAGTTATGTTGAAAACCGGTGTAGCCTTGCTGTATTACGTGGGACCTGGTAATGCGTACAGCTTAATTCGTCAGATCTAGTAGAATTCCAAGAAGCACTAGGGACGCTCTCCCCGATCAATCTCCAACTTATCGACGTCACCAGGTACCGCTCTCACAAGCGCGTACAGCGGCAGATCCCTAATCACCATTCAGGCATCATCTTCGGTGCCACTTAGGACAGCGGCGTCCATTTTGTGTAGCATAGAAATATAGCTTAGGTCGACACATCCGATGATAAGGCAGTCATCATCTTTAAATCATGATTTGACGATAACGCAAACACTCCGCACCTAAGATAGAGGGGGATATTAGTCACATTGATATGCCGAGCAGCGATGCTGCGAAGTCGTTCTAAGCTTCATTGAGAAATGAACTCCATCATCTAGCCGTGGGGTCTTCCGTTGTCTAACAACTAGGCTGACAACCCGTGAGCCTGTATACAGGGGCCAAGCAATGTGGTTGGCCCTAGAATGTGGGGGAAGGATGCGGAGATGAGATGGCCTCATGTTCGCTCAGGTGGATTTTCATCCGAATTGGCTGCGGGGAAATGGGTTGCACGAGTTGGCGAAAGCCATGATGCTCAGCTCCCGGCCGGACCTGTAGCGACCTTACACCTACTTAGACACCCGGCCTAGTAAGCATCTATGCGACAGTGTGCCATGATCATTTACTCGCATCGTACTGCCTTCTGAAAATAGGAACAGTAGAATAAGAGGGAGTAGTCTCGTGCATGCCGCCAACCCCGAATTACGAGAGAAAAACTGGCGGGGGAATGGAAGAAAGGCTACAAGCGCAATGACGTGCAGATGGCTGATGCTCGTGAGACTTCGCAAACACATGCAATGGTCGATCCTCCGCCTATCAGCCTATCGCCTCATGCCTCGTGGCGTAAATACACACATGATAGCTGCGGTCCGGTTTGGCGTGAGTAACATCTCGGTGCAACTTGGGATAGCATCGTCACCTCGCTCGGAGACCTGGTCCATGTTTACCAACACACGCGGTGAGCGCCAAGGCAAGGACCGACACAGGCATCGCAGTCAGAAGGTAGCCTTGTCCTTGTTTGCAGTCGCGATGTAACACAACAAGGAACAGGGAGGGGGACATCCGTCGCGGGAGCGGCCATCGTTGGTGCCGTCAGAGTCCGAAGTCTCGTCCCAACGAACCGATTCGCCAAGCCCAGTCAAAAGTCATGTTATGTGCGATGACGATGGTGCCGTAAATAGCAACATCCGATATTTCGGAATCCCTAGCGACTGAGTTAGGAGCGCACAACATCTAGAGCCGCAATCATTGGTGCCATATCGGCGAGGGAAAAGGAAGAGTATGGCGCGGCGGTAAAGACAACATCAAGGCTTTCTACATACCGCGTACTCGGTGCCCATTCTCTACGCTACCTAAGGTATCATTGGCTACCAGCTCGAGCTCAGCTGCCGCGCGGGCGGGCTCACTCCCGTCATTTGTACCATTTCTGGCACCTGTCAGGTATGTTATGTACCTAAATAGGTAGGTAGTGGAGCACACGAAATAGTGAGAGCCAGGGGTACAACTATACTACCCTACTTAACTTGAATAGGTCTTACGGCGCTTCTTCTTACCTACCAGAAACAAGTTAGCTGTCCCAGCCTGTCTTAGCCGCTCCGTCATATTTTACACCCACGTCGGTGCCCCTGGTCTACCAGTATGCACCTCACATCCAATTCAATAACAATGTAAGAAAGTTAAACAAACGTGCGAATAGAATGACCTAAAAGTACGAGTAGGTATTAGATTTCAGGTATCGATAACCAGTTTAGGTGGGCATTAGCCTCAAGTCCTTTTTCCTCTTTGAGCGGTGACAGCAAGACATGTTTATGCGCGGTACGAGTTCTGCTTAGCCAAGGCCAAGCATGAGGGCAATCTCGTTCTGAAACAACACCCAGCCCTATCAGGATGCCCGATAGCAGATACTCCCTACGTTTGTCGACGTAGCATGCTCCTGCTCCCTTATTTGCCTGTCTCAGCCTGTATGCAGTAGGTACCTACATACACGAGGTAGATAGTGCACGCTATGTTGTACACTACTGGTGCCACCAAATGCCGTGGTCGATCACTTTCGAAAATTTCTCGTCGAATCGAAGAAGTAACCTTGGAAGCCTCTCACGGGGCACGAGGGCTAAGTGCATATGTCGGCAAGCCAACTACTCACATTAGACAATGGCATATGACTCTCGACCCACACACAGCAGGTTTAGGGTAGATACCTACTTTGTACAGGTATTTGTATCTAATCGGGTTGACATGGGGGAAGGGAAGGGAAGGTTTGACACAGCCCGTCGTACCTTCTTGCCGCCTCCTTATTATATCGATACATCCGTCATCCATCCATCATCCAACCAGCGTCCAACCAGCCATCTGTCTCTACCTACATACCTACCTACATTCATTTGTTTGTTCATTCATTCACCGGGCTCTAAGACATTCGTTAATCTACTTCACTTTATCAGGTAAGTAGGACAGGAGGCCACATGGGAGTACATATTTCTCTTATTTAAATATTCTGTTGCGCCCCTCTACTTTTAACGACGTCTCATATCCGACCTATGCGACAAAATTCATAATCATCATTTTAATTTGTCTCGTTTACCCACCTCCGCTATGGTGTCTTCGTCCGCTGTTGGAAGCCTAGCCGCGAGGGCCGTTTTCTATATGTCCTCTCACAATATTTTCGCATCCTCAGCAACCTACGATGCCAATACAGTCAATGCCATCCATACTCTCCAGAGCTGGTATAATCAGGGCACCGGCTTGTGGGATACGACAGGTTGGTGGAACTCGGCTAATTGCTTGACTATGCTGGCCGACTACGCCGTCGAAAACCCTCAGTCGGCTGCCTCACTCAGTATCCCCAACGTCATACAAAATACATACGAACAGGCGCAGAAAACCACGGTCCAAGCGAGTAAGGCCTTCAATGCTGCGGGTCTTCCTGTCTCAACCTACGTCAGAGTATCTAAGCGCTCGGATCTCTCTAAGAGAGGCTTTGATAACTTTCTTAATGATTATTACGACGATGAAGGCTGGTGGGCGCTTGCTCGTAAGTAGCCATGACTCTCTAAGATAATTTCTCACTATTTCTGAGTTGGAAGAGAACCCGGCTTGTATATCACTCAGAAGCAGGTTAGGATTAGCGCTAATTTGATTAATCGCAGTGATTCGAAGCCATGATGTTGGGGTTGTAGGCCTTGGAGACCAGCAGTATCTCGAAGCAGCGATGACAATCTTTGAGGATATGAAGAAGGGCAACTCCTCATGTGGCGGCATCTACTGGAGTAAAGTCGGCACCTACACGAACGCTATCGCCAACGAGCTCTATCTCAAGGTAGCGGCTTCTCTAGCTAATCGGGTCCCCGGTCAAAAAGATTATTATCTTGATATTGCCACGAAACAATGGGCTTGGTTTAAGAGCAGTGGTTTGATCAATGGAGATAATTTAATCAATGATGGACTCGACGATAGTTGCAAAAACAACGGCATGAAAACCTGGACGTACAACCAGGGTGTCATATTGGGAGCCTTGGTGGAGCTATCCAAAGCAAATGGCGATACATCTTTACTCACCGAAGCATCCACCATCGCCACCGCTGCTATTGCTGATTTAACGAAAGACGGAATCCTATACGAAGGTTGCGAGCCAGACTGCGGCGCTGATGGTGCACAGTTCAAGGGTGTATTCATGCGTAACTTACGTGTGTTACAGCAAGCCGCACCTCAGGATGCATTCAAGAGCTTCCTTCTCAAGAACGCTGATGCAATCTGGGCTAATGACCGGAATACCACCAACGATCAACTAGGTCCTACGTGGAATGGACCATTTGCAGCCGCAAGCGCTGGCACACAGAGCTCCGCTATGGATGCTCTCGTAGCTGCCGTTGCTGTAGCGTAGGCATCGCCTTACTTTCAGTCTATTTTTTCTATATAGTTTTTATGATACCACAGCGCCTTACCTAAGGTTAGACGGACAGCGAGGGTCGGCGCAAGCATTAGGATATGAATCATGTTGCATTATGCAGACCGGGCGTTTTGGGATTACTATAGCGCTCTCTAATGATACTCTGAAATAGTATTTATTCATAATATCGCACATATTCAGTATCTGAGATCAACGATGTGACTTAAAACTGTCCCCTTTTTCAGTTCTGTTCATGAACTGATACATTCATCCTGTACTAAAACCCGGCTCCGAGCGCATTGAAGCACATGATGGTCCCGAAGTTGAATGCCGAAGGAATGATCGTCATCGCAGTCCAGGCTTAATATTTTACACATCAGCTGCCTCGGATCCCATCTCGGGACATTTACAACATGTTGATCAGCTAACTCCACTGATCGACCTGCACGTGTGTATATAAGTCTACGTCGCTGCACGGTTCCTGCATGCAGCCTTTTGCAGGCACGGCAAGCAAGGTACATTCATTTACATGTGACACCTGGCAGCTGGCCACTTTAGCCACTTGTCGCTGAGCTCACTCGTCCCGACAAAAGGTACCTTACCCTACCCAGCACCTCCCAACATTAATATATTTATGTTTTTTGCCGGCCTTAGTATATGTTTAGTCTGTAGTACTCCGCTCAGAGGCTCGTCTACGTCAGAATTGTTGATTGTAGGGAGTTCCCCTCATATATTCATCGCGCGTTTGTTAATGTAATTTGAAGTGAGAGACGGATTTCCTTGAAAATTTGTCCGCTCTGAACTTGAAATAAATTAGAATAGTTTATTATCATATTTATTATTATACCCAGCGACGAGGATCCTCCGATACAGGTATGAAGCTTAATTAATTGGAACCTGTAGACATTCACGGATAACGGCATATCTAGCTTAGTTACAAAGTATACATGCAACTAAACGTACAAATTGCCATGTAGGTGAGTCCATTTAGGTAACGGGTATCTTGTCACCCGACACGCGGGTTGCAGGTAAAATCAACACGTCCTGAGGTTGATTGTCTACTGGTGTCAATGTAGTCGAGGAGAATTACGGCCACTCAATAATCTTTGAATATTGGGTCGACGCTCTGATGCCTTTTCCTTACGCTGGTGCCTGAATTTAGGTAAACGACAGGCCATAATTTGCGGGGGTTTGCGTCCCAATTGAAGCTCAACCCCAACAGACTCGTGGAGCTACCTGGCTGCTTGGGTGCTCTGTTTGTTTCAAGCGTCATCAAAGTAAAATAGTAGGGTTATCACAAGGTGAGAGTAGCAGCTCATATATTTGAAATGGACGCCCTGGACAGCGAGCAGGATGTGTTCATTCAAAAACATGCTTCAGACTTCATTGCCGACTTTGACCGCTCGCTGGGACCATTCTTAAGGAAGCCTAACGGTCAATTGAGACGGCGAGTCCGTTCTCGAGAAACCTCGAGGTTGATCTCTCAAGTAGGTCACCTGAGGCTCTCCTATCTCGTCATCTTTCAGATACTGACATCCGTGTCGTCAAGGTGCTCGAGCACTTCCAGGAGCTTCCCCAGCTGCTTGACCCTCATCTTCCGCGATGGCTCCCAGTTCTAGCAAGCGCCTATTTACAGTGCATGCAAGACCGCAAGAGTTCAAGCAAATTGTCGACGCGGTCCCAGCTACTGTATCCTCTTCCAAATGCGATCTGTAGGATTATCTACACTTTCTGCAAGATCAGAGGTGAGAAAGTCATTGTGAGGTTCCTCAATGTCGAGACGAGATACCTTGAACTTCTGCTGCAAGCAATCGAAGACTCAGAACGAGAATCTGATGCCACCCTAAAACCGGCGTTTGCTAGCTCCTGGACATGGCATGAGAGATATGTAGTCCTCATTTGGCTGTCCCAATTATTCTTCGCGCCCTTTGATTTATCTACTATCTCCTCGGGCGATGCAGATGATTTTGAACCGCCATCCCTGTTGGGATTTCAATGGCCGCAACAAGTACCTCGCATCACCTTAAGAGTTATCCCTCTAGCTACCCGTTATCTCGCATCCCCAGGAAAGGAGCGTGATGGGGCAAAGGCGCTCTTAGTTCGTCTAGCCATGCGAAGGGACATGCAAGAAATGGGTATACTGGATGCCCTCGTGCAATGGGCTTTATCTACACTCAAATCAATGCCTGTTGCAGCGACGGTGTCTTCGTATTATTTCATCGGCAGCCTATCCTTTTTAGCAGGAGTTCTCCGCGCTGCTGAGGACACTTCTATCATGAATCGGCATTTATCCGCTATCTTCTATGCTGTACAGGCGATTCACTCAGAAGATAATGATATCTACAAGGTTATAAACGAGTCCGCCCTTGCACGCAAGATGATGATCAAAGTTACTCGCTCTATTATTGCCATAGTTCTACGCAATTCTCGACAAAGCATGTTAGATACTGAGATGGTAGAAACTACGATTGGGTATTTTCTCGAGCGTCTCGCAGATAACGACACGCCAGTTCGATTTGCTGCTAGTAAGGCGTTAAGTATTATAACTCTTAAATTAGACCCAGACATGGCGTCGCAGGTCATCGAAGCAGTTATCGAATCCCTGAATCGTAATGTCCTCTGGGTCAAGGATAAATCATACCCGAAGGCCGCCACTGCCAGAGATCTCACTGCCGTTGACCCTTTGGAATGGCACGGTCTCATGCTCACCCTATCTCATCTTCTCTACAGGCGATCGCCGCCCCCAGAAAATCTATCAGATATAATTCATGCATTACTCACAGGTCTCTCTTTCGAAAAGCGAGGCCCCTCTGGCGGCTCGATAGGCACCAACGTCAGAGATGCTTCTTGCTTCGGAATTTGGGCACTGGCCCGTCGCTACACTACAGCGGAATTGCTCAAAGTTGAAACTCAGTCTGTCCTCGTAGCCCGGGGACATGACCCTACAGCATCAATCCTGCAAGTAATTGCGACGGAGCTAGTCGTCAACGCCTCTCTTGACCCAGCTGGCAATATTCGGCGAGGTTCTTCCGCTGCTTTACAGGAATTAATTGGTCGTCATCCGGACACTGTAGATACGGGCATATCCGTGGTTCAGACCGTGGACTACCATGCCGTTGCCTTACGCTCTAGAGCGATACATGAGGTGGCCCTCCAAGCTACTAGGCTATCGCCTCACTATGGACATGCCCTATTAGAAGCGGCGCTAGGTTGGCGAGGTATAGGGGATATGGACGCAGGCGCTCGAAGGGTAGTCGCAGCCTCCTTTGGAGTCTTGACTTCAGAATTAGCCCGAACAGTCCCAGGAAACCCTCTTAATACACTAACGGCAACGATCGAACTGCTTCTCTCTCGCATTCAACACCTCAAGGTACGGCAGGTGGAAGAGCGCCATGGTCTTCTGTTAAGTCTTGCGGCGGTTTTTGATTCTATTCCGAGTTTCATTGAAGAAGGGTCACTAAGAGAACAGGTTGACCGACTACCCATCTTAAAGGTGTATAATAGCCTCAAGGCAATCCTACAAGAATCCAAAGGTACAAACTTTCGAAAAGCAGAATTGGTGTCAGAAGCTAGTAGCGTACTAATTGTCTCTGCCCTGCCTATATTAATATTGAGTCTCGCAAATTATGAGCCACAATTTCCTCAACTGAGGACATTCATACGATCGGGGTCTGCTATCATCGACGATGCTGATTGGCATATTCTAATGAAAACACTTGGCTTTATTGATCTTGTTCGAGCACGTCAATTAACCCTGTTTGATGATTTTCTGGAGATTGTCGAAAGCTGTGTGACTGACTGGCTCGACAAGAATGAAACGGATGGGATAAAACCCGCATCTGAAGCCGCCTTAGTCCTTCTGCTTTTATCAGATCCAGGAAGGCGAGTTAAAATCATACAACGCTGGAGCGAGAAAGTTTGTGTGCCTCGAGCACCCCGAAAGAGGCATGGGGATGGATATTTCCACGCACTTGCCCGAAGCCAACCCATTCTAACATTCTTACAACCCACTGAAAATGATGACGCCGAGCGCTTATCAGCGTATAAGGTTCTAGGAGACCGATGGGCGAATGACAAACATATCGAAACTCGAGTAGCGATTATGCAAAGCCTTGTTGACAGAACCATGCTTAGGCTAGAGCCCACCGAGTTTCTGGGCCTCGTCTCAGAAGGACTTGATGACTATACAACAAATGCGCGGGGCGATATTGGGTCTCTTGTTAGGCTCGAGGCAATCAAAGCCACGAAGACTCTCTGGGAGTCCCAAGACAGTAACCAGGGGCTTATGACTCGATTGTTCCCGCAGATTTTGCGTTTAGCGGCTGAGAAACTGGATCGTGTCCGAGCGGAGGCGAAGCTGACGCTAGCAACAGTCCTTCAGCCTAGGTATGTTCTCGATACAACTGCGCGCCAATGACCGCCATACTAATACTTACGTAGTGATTTTAAGACTTTCCAACAGTTATCGTTTACCTCAAAGGCTTATTTCAGCTTCTTACTCAGACTCCGCGATACAACTCGGCTTAACATCGGTGCTAATGATTCTACTCTCAGTATTGAACGCTGCACATCGAGTCTACTAGCTGGCCTAGTCACATCAGCAGATACGGGGAATGAAGACCTCGTGATTGAGACACGTGCTGCTCTCGCCGAGCTCTGCGAAACGTCAGATGAAGCCTTACGTCAGGTATGCGTCTGTCTGCTGTACAACCTGAAACTGTATGCAGGACAGGACCGGGTGCTAGTCCCAACCTTGGAAGTGATTGCATATTTGTTCCACATCGGGCTGCTGCAGCACTGCTGCAACGCTTCTAGCCTGACTGGTGTCGGCACAACTAGTGAGAATTATCTGAATCTCAAACAGCTCTGCCTGCACGTGCAGAAGGCGGCGTATAAAACTGGCAACGTCCGCAAGCTGGAGGCTTGCATCAAAGTCTATGGGGCAATAGCTACAGTTAAGACCGGGGCCACCACAGCAACCCCAATCACGAGAGCAGCAACAGCGGGCGCAAGCAAGGCTGATAACATCGGCGGAATTGACCGCGGCGGCGGTACTATAGACCTTGCCGGCCGGCTAGACACGGCCGAGACACCAGATCTGGGACTAGCGCTGGTGCGAGAGAGGCAGGAAGAAGGGGTCGCAGAGGCAAGGAAGCGTCTCGGCGCACTACTGCTTCATCCATGGCCTAGAGTTAGAAATCTTGTTGTCGACGAGCTATGGAATCTCTTTGCGCTGGGGTCAAGCGGTGATGGCGGGAACGGTGGACCTCACGAGGCTAGTGAGGCGCAGGGGGAGGATAGAAAGTTGAAGACACTTCTCGGTGTTGATTGGGGCAAGGCGGATAAAACCCATGTTAAGAGGGTCGCGAAGGACCTGGGTTTAGAATAGGAGCGATAGCATACCTGGTCGTTTCTTGTTAGCTAACCCACTAATAGATAGGAATTCGTAGCCGCCTTGAATCCGTGAATCCGGGAGGCTAATACACTGGGGAGCGATTGTTAGCATAGGGATTTTCGACCAGATATATCCACGAAGGAAGCTTATGGTTCGATCTGTTACCAAGGCGTAGTTTTGTTAGTCTGGTAGTGCCGCCTGCAGATCTAGGCCGAGGTATATCAGAGAAGCATATAACTTAGACGAGATAGACATACCGACACTATGGGATATTGGGTTAGTATACGTAATACGAGTGTGAAGCTAAATACGAGAAGAAGGATATATGCGCAATATTATAACTCGCGATGAACGAATGGCAGCTTGCTATGTCTTGTAAGCGGTAAGAGGCTTGTGACAGAGTGACTCGACATAACCACTTAGGGGTCCTGTCAACAATACGACCGAGGGCATTTCCTACCTAGGTAAGATTTAAACACCTACCGATGTCACCGTATATCTACGCTACCGGTATATCTATGTTACCCATCCAGGTAATCTGTATACTACCTACTATACTTTACTACGTAGACTGAGGTAACGAGTTAGCGTAACGGTGCCGGTTACGCAGATATCTTGGCGCGGGAGTAGACGAGGGGGCCTCGAAAATCGTAGATCGTTATCGTGCGCTAGGCTGTCGCTCAGCTGCTGCTCGGTCCCTGCACCAAGAATCAATAATCTTGGACTACCTACCTACATACATACCTCCTCGCGCAGCAGTACCTAGATAGCGCATGCGCGATTCAATTCTTGAGGGGAGCATCGAATCCTCAGGTAGGAGCCTACCGGGAAAGAACAAAAGGTGGGCTCGAGTAATAGTAATGAATGCAGATCTTCGGTTTCGGTAGTAGCAAGCGAATGGAATGGATAGGGTAGGAATATGGAGTAGTAATCCGATCGACTCCCACCTTTTTGCACATCTTCCCTTCTCGCGTCCTACATAGTACGTACTACAGTAGGTAGGTATTATGGAGTACTGACCTTAAGGAGCTAGGACCCTGGCTAACGTTGGCTGCAATACATCATAATCACGTGTCGCGAACTATCTAGCGATGGGGGAAAATCTATCTACCTAGTGTAGTTATTGTTTTTCGAAGAGGGTGGAGTGAGAGTCTGGGCTCTGGTAGATAAATCAAGGTATGAGGGGATACCTATTCTGTGCACCACACTACTAAGTGACTAAGTAGACTAGGGAGACGATCAAGTCGAAGTTGATAAGAAATCACCTGATGAAAGCGAATAGATACAACTACCTAGCCCTAGTTACAAGTAGTAGTGTCAGATACGGAGGAGGTCTAGGCACGACCCAGGATGTGCTAATCCGGGGAAGCGCCGGGGGGTGTTCGCTCGGTTGGCTGGATAGGGTATAGGGTGTAGCTAACAAAGATTAAAGGACCCGACTTTGACAGAGAGAGGCAGATACTTACTAGGTATCAACGTACGCAGTAGATAGAGCCTGGATGGGTTTGCGTTAGGTACTTACAGTAGATTTACGATGCCAAAAGAGAAATAAATGAATAGACTACCTGAATTCGAGAACTGGTGACCCGACAATCCGGACACATGTCGTACTGACTAAGACATATAGATTAGATTACTTACATTTTCTAGATAGGCTAAATAAGTCTATCTATCATCTACTGATGCCTGCGACTCTGACATGTGCAAGGCACCATAAGGCAAATTGTTGGTGTGCATTCCGCAGGTACGCACACGCGTATTAGTTAAGCCAAGGTGATGGATTGCCCTCCTCAAATAAAAACTTCACATAAAGCTTGGATTGCATCTCTCTTAACGTGTACCCTTCAGGGTGATTGTATACGATACTCGGCTAGCCTAGTTGGAGTTGCGGGGACTTTTGTGCTCTACATGTGGCGTTGGGATCTGTTGTAGTAGGTACTGTATGTTGCAGTATAGGATTGGAACTGCACCATAGTCCCTATTTCCAACGGAGCCTGCTTGGAAAAGCTGGCAAATAGGGTGACAGTCACACTTAGAATGGTGGTCAATAATCAAAGCCGGCATCAATGCCTGTTGTAGAGCATTTGCACGTGCATGAAGTTGCCTTCAGAAAAACGACTCTACTCCGTACTAAGGTAGGTTTGTGGAAAGGTCGGTCGCGATTTTTCTTCGTGAATCCGGAGCCAACATTGGACCAAATACAGCCCTAGAGTACTGGAGGTCTCAACCAAGTAGGTATGCATACGTACTATAAAGTGTACCTAATATATGGAAGTAGGTAATGTGCTGAAGTGTAGACTGTGTAGCGTATGTACATTAGCTCGGTCATGCGGCTCAATGGAAGCGCAACTCGGGCGGGCTACGGCTGATTTGCAGCAAGACGTCTCCATGTATGGGAGTATTATTCAAATTCTGCGCGGCACCGTCGGCAATAACAGCTGACTGCGCAACTCCGAGGCGACAGGAGGAGGACCGATCCGCGACGGCAGTCCGTAGTGCGCCGGGGGCTCGATCGTGCCCAGTGCATGGCAACATTAGGTAAATGCAAAGTTGAGGTCATGTATTCTGTACGCTGTACGTATGCATAAACAGGCGGTTGGTTGGCGGTGTAAGCTGAAGTTGGCCCGGCTTAAATAGGATGAATATGTAGATGATGCAGCTCTCAAATTTCCCCTCATCGTACATGAACGAGATACTGTACGTTGATGATCGATTAGTATACAAGAAGCGAGAATCACCTATCAAAGATATCCACAATGTCGGGTCTTGAGCTATGGCGGTCGGTGAGCGACGAGGTTAGTCGGTGGCGTGGCGTGGCCCCGTTACCTACTCGCCATGGTTGACGCAGCTCAGCATGCTGGGCTACTCATACGCAAACATGGCCTTCGGACCGCTATCAAAAGTCGCATGATGATATGACGCTGTCCATGGCCACGAGCGAAATACTATATGTTATAGCGCGCTGTTGGAGAGATGGTGGTCTGTTACTGGCGGACGTCATGAAACAAACTTGTTTTGTTGCTACTCAAAAAAAGGCTGAGATGCGGCTGATCAGAGGTACGTATGTACTCTGTATATATGTGTATGTATGTATGTATGTTGTACGTAGGCAAGTGGTGGGTATTCCGCATGTCGAGAATAAAATCAAATACCCTACTATCTGCACCCTGGATAGGATGCCTTCCTCGCATTCGCTGTGATGATTTGTTTTGATGTGCAAGAAAAAATGCCTACTATGTACTGCGCGATAAGCAACGGCCACCAATCCTAATCTGTTATGCCAATCGTGGCTCATGGCTCGGCAGTCGGGGAGAAAAGAAATTGTCATCACATCCTCTCCGCGTCCAATATCCACCTAATGCCCAAGCTGGACCCCAGCGGCCAAAATGTCTTGTGGTGCGCCGTGCAGCGTTTTCGCGCGGTATTGTCCAACCAGCGGGCTTTCGCTTCAAGCCCTGCACCAGATGACCCCCGTGCTGCAACAAGGATGGTTATCGACCGCCCTTGCTCGTGGGGGAAGGAATCGAGTCTCATGAACGCATGAAGATGAAAATAAAAATGACTGTAATGGTAGTGGCGGTGGCAGAGAAACTAAAGTAGCGTGACTAAAAACAGATTAGGAGTCGAGAGAGAAAAAAAAAACAACAATAAAACAATGAAACTATATCATTAGGTTCTTGATAGCGAGTATTGTTGATTATCCACAATCGGTCCTCATAGTGTATTAGATAATTCCACCAACCTGCCAGATATACAGGAGGCGCATTGATCTCAATAATCCAGCCTACCTACAGCCTACTTGCAGTGTACCTATGCATGCATGCTATTTAGCGTAATGTAGTGTAGCTCGTTCCTAACGTTACTGCGTAATACGTACTAACAGGGCGCTCGACCTGCAGGGCATTTCGGTGACGGAGCCCGGTCGCCCTTCATTTCTGTTATCGGACACTATTATTTATTTAGCGTATGTTGGCATTTTGTAGGCGGCGTTTGATAACAGCCATGGAGGGTTTGTTGATTATAGAATACGCAGTACCTACTGACTAGTCGGCAAATACATGGTACTCAGTTCCCAGTACCTTGGAACCCGGTGTTGAATAGTGTCAGGGCACGTACTGGATTGGAGTTGATACCAAATTCCTTCACATGTCGGGCGCGGCGTGAAGGATAAGATCTGGGCAGATATCTGGGGTTACGCAAGAAGCCAAGACGAGGTTGCATCGTTGACAATAGTCAATCAATGGTCAGTCAACGGTGGCCTGGGCGTTTTTCCCCAATCACTTACATGATTATCTTACACCCACATACAAGTACACATACTTATACTACAGAGTATCTAGGTACCTTCCCTACCTACATGTAATGTCAGTGAGTCGTCAGGGTTTCGAGACTGGGGAGCTACCTACATAATCTACATACATAACAGCCAACCTGTATGTAGCTGGCTTATCATTACTTCTTAGTGCACAATGCCTATGATCCTTATCATGCTAGAAATAACGATATCGATTGCGCCAGGAAGACATGGTGTAGATACCTACTATTGTTAAGTCTAGGATTCATTACACTTCACACGTAGTTATACATTTATAGGTGCTGTAGAATAGTGATTGGTGGGCTGTTGGGGCTTGTCGCATCCTACTGTACATGTACAGTACTGTATGATTGAGGATCCGAGTAAGTACCGGCCGGCAACAAAAAATGCGGCGAGTCAATAAGACCCAGAGATAATGGGGTTTGTTCAGCTAAGTACATACATTACCCTACTTACATCACATTGCTGAGACCGGTGACGACTCAGCTAACGCCCGACGTCGAATGGTAGATGCAGACAAGCGAAGTTGGAAATCCGGCGTGGCTTTTTTTAGCGGCAACATCACGGCGTTTTTCTCTGTTTTATCTCTCTCTCCGTGGTGTTCTCTGTCTCTCTATCTCTTATTACCCTTTATTGACGCGTTAGCTACCTAGGGAGTCTAGGTATTGTATCAAGATTCAATAGACTCGAGAGTCGAGTTGACCTTGGTGCCGCCTTTGGTGCCGCCCAGCACCACCGCTACCGCCGTTGTGTGCGGGAATACCCTGTACTCGGTACAGGGCTGTACATGAGGTTTTTTGTGAGGAGCCTGTCCACATGCTTGGCTTTGTCCAACGCCAACCAACAGGCAGCCGCACAACGTGCATGGGATGGGATGGGGGGGTTTTCTCTCTCTCACCGCAAGAGTACATACGCATAATAGATCGAGCCAATCCCAAGTACATGGGATTCCTATTGATGGTGTTGTCGCACAACACCGAGGCAAGGATAGATGTAAGTGGACAAGGCGTGAGACATGGCACGAGCGAGCTCGCAGTAACGGCGTATGTATGCAGCGGACCTGATTTTCACTGCGACCTATCTAGATTCTGGGTACATAAGTAAGTATGTTGTACTGCGCAGGTAGAGAATCATTTTCTATCTATTTTACAGATACCTCTAGGCATAATCCAACATACTGCTAGGCCTAAACTATCGTTCTAGTCAGTGCTACACAGAGCACATTACCCGCCTACAGGTATATACTTGTAGACACTACTTGTAGAGCAGTATTTCGTAGCTATATGTACGCCCAGAATCTCACTCTTTGCCAGGTCAAGTCATTCGTTATCTTTTGGTGATGGCGTACAGACTTGGCTGGTCGCGGGCTTGTACTGAAATGACTAGTGTAGGCAGGCTAGCACGAGCGCTGTCGAGGAACTAGTAAAGGCGATCTAGCTAAGTGGAAGTACAATATGTATGTAGGTGTGTGCAGATGGTGGAAGTACGCCGAGGTACTTCGCGCCACACGCTTTACACCCTGCGAACCGAGGTAGCCGGGACTTGCCATTGGGACCACTAGCAGGCGACTGGATAGGCGACTGGTAGCGCAGAACCCCCCCCCCGACGACCCCGACCTGATGGATTCGACGATGTAGCACTCCACAATTACGTCCAAGAGTGTGTGAGACAACTGGGGCTGGGTTCGTCATCCCTGGGCGCACAGCTCTGTACCTATCAGAAGTGGTGCGACGTCGTGCTTTATCGGCTCCAGGCCCTCTTTCAGGCCCTCTCCCGCATCGCTAGAGCAGATAGAGATACCTACCTACTGTGGCACCGTATACCGCCGCGCAGGAGCGGGAGCAGGAGCAGGAGCAGCGTCCATTAGCGGCAGGATGAATCCCCAAAACCCAATTACCTCCTCACCTACTTGCCTTCGCATTTCGCTATCCACTTGTCTCACCTCGATCGACCTCTCATCGAGCTCGAGTTCGACTCTCGTGGCCTGCGACATCCCGACTCCCACCACGAATTCTGCTGCTGCTGCTGGTGCTGTCGCCATCCGTTGTGAATCCCATCCCGACAACCAGCGCCATTGATTCTCTTTCTACCATGTACAGTTTATCACAACCATTGTCGACCCGTTGTTGTAGTACAAGTACATGCTGTTCACCAGAGGACATCCGCGCTACAACCATTATATATGCATATGCACCAGATAAGCTCAACACTGTTGCGAGTACCGGACCACAGGCTACTCCACGGACGCTTTTGTGACATATATTTTAACGTCACGAGCGTATTGTGTGCTCAAATTACTGGAACCCCCCCCCCCCCCCCAACCGGCCTGTTCTGTCGCCCTGTCGACAGATTGCGCCAACATCGGGATTTCGGCAACTACATGTTGCGCCAGGTCAAGGCGAACTTGACTCCTAGAAGCCGTATTACTAGCCGCCATTGAGTCTGCGAGCCTCCGGGGACGACCGCGAACTCCCCGCTCGTCCCCTCTCCGGAGGTTGACGGGCGTGGCCACAACTGACCAGTGCCACCATGCCGTTGTACTCATCGCCGCCGCCGCTGCATTCTCCTGACGAGGACAAACCCACGCTTCTCGTCTGCTGGTGGATAACCCTATTCTGCTCCACCATCATCTTCCTGCGTGTTGCCGGCCGTTTTATCCGATCCGAGAAGCTCTTCCGGGAGGACAGAACCGTTACATTCGCCGCAGTCCCTCTGTTCCTTCGTATGGGCCTTGTCCATATCGTATTGTTATGGGGGACCAACAACGCCCAGTTTAACTGGCCATTGTCCGAAACAGAGAAGAGGCATAAATCGATCGCTAGTGGGTTGGTTATAGCGAGTCGCGTATTATATGCGGCGACGTAGGTACTTTCTATATTTTGTCCCATGCCCGATGTAAACTCGTCGATATCTATCACCCCGATCCCCCCATAGCCTTTATTTTACTAGATTTCCTACATATTATCCCTATAACCCAAACCAAAATCCCGAACTACATAGCCCTTAGATTACCCTACGTTTAGATTTGAAAAAAGCTAACTTGAGTGCGACCTAAGGCTCTGGATTCTAAAGCTTGCCATCCTCGAATATTTTAAACGCCTGACGAGCACATTTTGGAGAGCGTCCCATGACCTCACCTTGAATATTATACGGTGCATATTAGCTGTCACGTTTATAGCTGTTCTCCTTGCGAATCTGGTCGAATGCCAGCCGTTTAATCGCTATTGGCAGGTTTTGCCCGATCCCGGTGGCCAATGCCGCCAAGGCTATGTCCAGCTGATCACCATGTCCACGTCCAATATTATGACGGACCTTGTCCTGGTTATATTCCCTGTGCCCATCATCTTAACTAGCCACATGGGCCCAAAAAGGAAATTTCAACTTACCTTGCTATTTTGTTTAAGCTTAGCTCCGGTTGGCACCACTATCTACCGAGTAGTTTATGTTTTTCGTACCCATGGTAGCCAACAGACGCGGTCCCTTCTTGCTTCAGTCGAGCTACTTTTCGCAACCACGGCGGCAAATGCGCTGGTTCTCGGTTCTTTCGTCCGTGACCGAGGTACCAAGAAGACTAAATATAGAGCCGATTCAGTCGCCGCTGACTCTATAGACCGAATGTCCTCGCGGCGCCCTACGATCCACAGGCACTGGGGGAGTGATGAAGATTTGGTCAGAGACATAGGCTTAGGCAACAATCAGAACTATCGCAATACAGATGAGGAAGCAGCTTCAGAATTAGGGTTTAGACCCGCGCCTCTTGCCAGTATGGACCAGTGGCAGTTCGGCCAACCACTCACGATGAGCGCTGCGCGTAGGGATAATGCTCTTCTTCATCACGACCAGCTCGCCACGTCCAGCCAGAGCAACTCAACCAATACGCCAAGGCGGGTCTCCTTCCTCGATGGAGGCGGTATGGGAGATGGAGAGACAAACGAGACTACTCTGCGGGGCACTCCCGATAGTTTTCATTCGAGCCATGATCCGCTCTCCCCGTACCGTGCAACTCCATCGCCAACCATGACCGCAAGTGGTTCCGGCTTACGGCGAGGCTCTCAGACACTTTTGCAGGATCTAGGTGGTCTTCTTCGGCCTTTCCAATCAAGACGTTCCATGACTCCTTCTAGTGGAACCGAGCTACAGCCTATCGCACAACATCCTCATGAGTTAGCTTACGAGATCGATGAGTTCCGCGGGGGCCCGGTTTTAGTCGATGTTGGTGGCTTACTCCGGTAACACGAGAATTTCGCCATTACTATTTATTTATTTTTCTACCTATATACACTATCGCCATACTTTACCATAATTTGACTCCCCAGGCCACTGAAAATTCAGGACTAGCCTTCAATCTCATGAGATTTACGACCCCGATGCCGAAATCAGCCATCAAGTGTAATACAAATTTATATATATATATAAGAAAAGCCCAAGCAGAATGGGCTGGGTATAAGGCGTCATGCAATAGGTTGTCTACTCCCACCCTGGGAGTTGGACTTGTTTTTATCGGGGCCGGCTTTACAGACAAAGCCACTGCGGCGTTTTCGGTTTCACGACATGGGAGTCAACGACGTGAGGGTAGTGGGTTGTTAGGCATGGTTCCCCGTGTTTTCCTATCCCCAATGAGCACGAGACATTCGGGCTCGAGATTAGGGAGGTGGTGACAGGAGTGACGGGAGTATAACGAACAGCTGGTGCGCGGGCGGCGGAAAAGACTAAAATATCGGGCGAGGCATTAAATAAGCTGCTGATGCGGCACCGGAAGGTGATTTTTTTTAAAGCATTTTGCCCGTCAACTTAGACCTGCCGTTGTCATGACGCGACGGACCCTCAGAAGGATTTATAGATACCCCCCAATTAGTACTTTTTTTTTGTTTCCGAAATAGCTGGTTAATTAGTTAGCTGTACGAGCAATAGCGGGTATTAGAAAGTAGCCCTAGAATCCATATAACATTTCCAATCTTTCGTGTTCCCTCTCGTTGCTCATGGCTGGGGGTAGCCCATCGAGGTGTTTAAATCGTGGGGCACAATCTACTTCATTAAACTGGCTTGTTAATTCTCTACATCGCATCGCATACCTATGGATAGAGATATGCTAGACCAGGTTATTTACAGTAGGATGAGTGCGTCCATCGAATCCGATTTCAGAATAATCCCCGGGGTCTCCAACTCCCACGTTTTGGCTTATCCGAGCCGCACGAGCAGGTCCTCTCCATGCGTTAGGGATGACGTTCGCTTACATGCTTTCGAGCGACAGACTGGCAAACAGACACACGTGGATCGTACCACTCGGTCGGTGGCTGCTCACTCTTACAGACCTACATACGCATATATACATGTAAGTAATACAGATTATTATTCTTTTCCACCCAATGACATCGCCCCTTTCTTGTCCTTCCATCGTGTGGTAGTTGATACGTCACACAACCCAAGGACTTTGGGGGATTTGGAATCTACGTCGGGCCTGTGCTCATGCGATGTACGTGACGTATGTAGGAACATAGCTGATAACACCGGGGTAATAATGGAAATAGTGTATGTACATAGATAGGGTAGAGGAATCGCATGTTTATCTTACGAACTTGTGACTGTTCGGGTCTTACGTATATGGGTGAATAGCGATATGGGCTCGAGATAACCTTCACTGTTTTCTGAAATCGACCTCTTGGTGTTTCTCTAATATCTATCTTTGTTTCCTAAGTACTTATATATGATTCGTAATCATTATGCATTCAGAGCGTGCGCCGTACTCTATCTAGATAGCTGAGATTCAAGCTCGCATCTATGTTCAGCACCGGAGCTAGAGGATTATCTAGATACCTCTTACACTAGGTCGATAGATCGGATACCCGGATGTTCGGACGATCCAGCGCCATGTCTGGTGTAAGAGATCTACTAATTGATTGATCCAACCAACACCCGATTTGGTGTAGTGAAGACAGTCCTATCAGCTATGTAAAAGAGATCTCCGCCGTCGTCAACGCTAATACGTGCGCATCTTACATTTTACGCGAAAGCTGCAGGCATCTCATATATTGCGATGTTTATCTCAACACCGTTAAGAGATCTGCATATCGTTTTCTGCGTTTTTAGAATGATAAGGGATATATCGTGTGGTAGTCTCCCACGAGTCGATTCCTACCTAGGCAGCGGTGCATAGCCAGCGATCGATATTATTTAGCACCACGAGAAGAGTAATTTGCACAAGTAGACAGCACACTCAAGCTATTGACGCGTTTAGCTGTTTGCTGCATATGTAATGGCCTTAGAAGCCATTTTCAGCCTCAAGGAAGGGCTGTTTCACAGCTCTATGGCCACTCCTTTTAGGACTACCGGCCCTCGTGCGTTCTATTTAAACCATGCTACTAGTGGTGTGCCTTCTTCCGCCGTCCCAGGATCCTTTATGCTTACGCCGGTAACGCCCCATGGGGAAACCCCGTCGGTGACTTGAACGAGTGCTAACTACGCCTCCCGTAGCTAGAGCACGAATGAGGGTAGTAGTAGTGTTTTATAATTGCAAATGGTTAAATTAAGAACTAGCCTTCGGTTCCGAACGCCTAGTTCGTCATATATTTGCTTCACTCATTACGTACTAGCAAAGCCTGGCTGATGGACGGCATCAATGTCCTTGAAAGAACAATAGGGTCGGAACATTCCCACGAGGCTTCTTATCATGTAATACTATTTGACTATCTTCCCGTGCAGCGGTTCTAACGGAATTCACCGCCTAGCTGCCCACGTTGATATACAAATATGCGGCTGGATTGATCCTACAATTAGAACTGTATGCTGATCATGAAAACCCCAAGTATGCGGTTCCTATCACCATTAATTTCAGCGCGGGTGAGAAAAGCGGAACTGATTTGACACCTCGCAACTCCTTGGCTGTGCCATGGTTTTCTCTAGGCACTAAATGGTTGTTTACAAACTGATTGGGAAACTCAAGCAGTCCATTGCTGGGAATTCAACATATTTCTGTATCGAGAAGGCTCGACAGGGTTAAAACCCATTCTAGAAGCTCTCCCTGAACTTCACATACCAATAAACGCCGTCCTGCCGTCGAAATTTCCATTGTCATCCACGTAGACGCCGTATTCTGCAAATGCCTTTCTGCTTCCTCATCGTTTCCTCCACTCTGGGGTATCTGTACTCTTTCCCGTCTTCATACACACAGCCGGTAACTGGCGTAGCGTCCAGCCGTTTCACTGCTGCGGATAATTTTGACGACCTGCCCGCGTCGCATGCCGAAATACTTCGCAACAGGATCACGCTGTAGAATACGAGGCAGTTGGGTTTCCTTCAGACGATAACGCTTGAGCAGCGCTGTCTTCTCCTCTCTACTGAGGATAACGTGGCGAGGGACAAGCTCGTGATGGGTTATGTTGATGAGTAAGTCTTCCTCAAGGAACCACTCGATGGAGGTCCACTGGGCGAATTTGGGTATCTCCTTCTTGGCGGCGGACGAGACGTTGCCGCTCAGAATCATCATGCCGGTCCTGTAGTGTTCGTGCGAGCAAAACTTGGCGAATTTGCGCATCGCATCCGCGCCAACGCTTGTGTCGTCATTAAATTCGACCCAGATCGTGCCGATGTCCGGTTGCGGATCGGGATTGCTAGGGGTAGCAGGAGGGGTGTATTTTTTAAGCATCTCGGGGCTTGGCCTAGCAGAGAACTTCATTCTCTCGCGTCTGTAAATAGGTGCATCGGGCGCTAGTCAGTCACGGCGCTACATTTGATTCATTCAATCCATGTGGTCAGGGCACACGTACGAAACAGTGCCGTCTATGCTTGTGTATTGCGTTTTGAACGCGTCAAGAGAGATCTTGACCTCTTCCTCTGCTAATTCATAGCCCTGAGAACATTAGTATCTCTCTATTCCCCGTCTGCGGCTACTCGCTTGTGTGCAAGCTGACATACTCGGTCCTGGACCATCTCGTGGGCAGTTCTCCATGCGCGCCAGGCCTTCACTATGCTCCTCTCGTTCGCCTCCGAGTTGATATCTGCGTCAGCCATGTTGGCGTCGGTGGTAGTACTATCGCAGCGCTGGGTTTATTCACTGGCGGTTTCGCTGGGCCGGTGCGCTTCAAAGTCAGGAAGGCCTTGCGTCGGGGGGTTGTGACAATGGTTTGCACGGAGAAAGAGAAATGAACAAGTCTAAGAGAGATGGTGACAATGACCAAAGAAAGTGGTCTCAGCCTTGCTTTGCACTGTTAAAAAATTCCAGCGGCTTTGCAGGGGGTCGCGAGCTACTACCTACGTTACATACAGTAGAAAGAAAGCTACAGGGTCTCCACTACAGAAGGTTGATTGTAGAAACGCAGGTACAGTTCTGACAAAGATACATATGTATCGGCCTATCTACCTGTCTAGGTGCGGGACAGATTTGGCGCGAACGGCCCGCAATAAAACGCCCAGACCATGTCAACAATGTATGTTCATTGGTGAATTAAGGTTAAGGTGGAGAACCTATTTCAGTGGTGCACCCCAATTCCTTCATAGACCACCCAAATTTTCTATCGATTAGCAGGCCAAAAATCCAGGACAACTGACCGACAGCCTTCTTTCTGGACCCTGAGATCTGGCCTTCCTCTCCCCAGGTTGCCGATCAATTCCCCTACCTTTCGCCTCCTTATCGCACTATTTTCTTCTTCCTCCTATAACTTATAAGCACTCACCCGTCTAGAGTGCTGTGAGGCTAGAGTCTATCATTAATTTGGTAGTCTTCCCTTTGTCGCTCGGTGTGTGCTGGCTTCCTAGGATTGTCAGCCTCATAATATACTATATATATCTCACATACTTTCAGCGTCGGCTGATCTCTTTCTTTTTTCTCCAATCATGGCCGAGGTTGCTACCTCCCCCGCTGCTGCTCCGGCAGTGGCTGACAAGAAGAAGCCCGAGAAGCCCAATGCCGAACTCTTCAATGAGCGTCTGGCCACGGCTGAGAAGGAATACCAGGACTCGATGGCCAAATATGTATGTTGTAGTGCCGTTTATTTTGCGCAAGGCGATATGCTTACACTCTCGTCTAGAACGCTATCAAGGCTAAGGTCGAACTCGTCACGCCGAACAAGAATAAAGATGCTCCAACCCCCACTCAGAAGCGCCGACAGGAGCTGATCGCCGAAGCAAATGATATCCGTAACAAGCAAGGCGTCGGAAAGAACGCCCGCAACTCGAAGCTGGATCAGATCAAGCGTCTGGACGAACAGCTCCGATCTCGTATTACCGAACAGAAGAGTGCGCGTGGCAAGGTCGCTTTCAAGAGCGTCGAGGAGATCGACCGCAAGATCGAGAGTCTCGAGAGCGAAGTGAACAGCGGCTTAATGAAGCTTGTCGACGAGAAGAAGGCTTTGAATGAGGTCTCGAACCTGCGCAAGCAGCGCAAGAACTTTGCGCAATTCGACAACTCCCAGAAGGCCATTGACGATGTGAAGGCCAAGATCAAGGAGATCAAGGATAGCATGGAGGACCCCGAGGCCCGGGCCCTCAGCGATCGCTACTCTAAGGTTCAGTCCGAGCTGGATTCTATTAAGGCCGAACAAGACGAGGCTTTCAAGAACCTCAACTCCCTGCGCGACGAACGAAGCAAACTACAAGCCGAGCAGCAAGAGAAATTCCAGGCTGTGCGCAAACTAAAGGACGAATACTATGCTGCGAAGAAGGCCTTTGGCGAGCACGAGCGTGAGGCGCGCCAGAAAGCCCGGGAGCGCCAAAAGGCTGAACGGGAGCGCTTTGACAAGGAGAAGAAGAAGGAGCGCGCCCAGAAGTTGCTCCAGGAGGCCAGTGACCCAGCCTACCTTGAGGAGATTCGCCGCGCCAATAGCCTGCTTCATTTCTACGACCCGTCGTCTACATCCACTGAGAAGGCTCCTCTTTTGGCGGATAGTGGGTTGACGGCTCAAGCTTCGCGCAAGGTTGACGACTCTGGTTTAAAGGGTACTAAGCTGGTGCGAAAGGAGGACCGCGACGACGATTACCTGCCTGCGATCAAGAAAGGAAAGAAGGGCAAAAAGTCAGCGCCCGTTGAGAAGAGCGGTTTTAACTGCCCACCTTCTGTCATCGATGACTGTAGTTTCCTGGGCATTGACCCCCCAATGAGCGCTGCTGACGTGCCAGCTGTTGTTGAGAAAGTCAAGGCAAAACTCGATCACTGGAAGTCTGATCAACAGGCCGAGACGCAACGGGTAGGTCATAGTAATGATATTACATGGATAATATGCTGATCATTTCTAGAACATCGAGAAGGCGAAGAAGGAGATTGAAAAATTGGAGGCCGATGAGGCCGCTGAAGCATCTGGCACTGCAACCCCTAACGGTGCCAATGGCGACAAGGCCGACCCTAAAGTCGAGGCTGTTACATCGGACCTTAAAGGCGCTTCTTTGGAGGACAAGAAGGAGTAGAGCTTCGACGACTCCCCCCAATTAGAACCAGAACAGAAACCAGTGATCAAGCCTGATGGAGAACCGGCCGCTGAAGTGGATAGCCCCGAGACAACAGACTCCTCTCCTATGTCGCAGGGAAATCACCAGTCGTCTAGGATTGACACAGATATTGCCCTCGAACCTGGCGAGCCAGAAGCAATTTCGGGGTCCGCTGTAGAGCTCCAGGCGTTTCCCACATATGTTATCGTCACCCCGAGCGCCGTATCCCCCCTCATTGTGTAAACGTTTATGTCTTCTCCATCTTACCTCCTCATTCATGATATCTCACCGGCCCGGCATTGGTAACCCTATAGCAAGAGCTACAATAGCGATTTAGTCGCGGGAATAAATAAAAGAGTATTTAATCAATCTAATAATGCTCTACAGATGGACGATACCTCCCTAGCTGTCCAATTGACTATACCTCTTAACTAAACCAGTATGCTACGATTGCATGTGCTTGGTCCACCGCTATACTCCTCTTAGCTAGGTCGTCATGTATAGCTCCACGAACGGGTCGATTCCGCAAATCCCCGGAGTAAGGTAGCGTTTCACAAGAATATCCGCGTCAGTTTGAGTGATACACGTGGACGAGCCCACGAACAACGCGAACTTGCATCCTCATATTGCTAGCCAGGGCATGCAGACCCGACGGATCGGTGGTAGATTCCGGGGGGTCGAGACCGTGCCGCCCGTCGTTCAATGAATCGAGGCTGGGTTCGAGGTTGGGCCGCGCTGCTGCTGCTGCTGCTGCTGCTACCTACTGCTGGCCCGGTTATCCATACGGGTACATAAATATCTACGCTACATGCCTAAGCGTGATGCACGCCAAATCAGTCTCGTGATCGATGATGCAGCGTGACAATTGTTACCTCTTTATGCCCGCCTGCATAAGTACGCATACACTGCAGGGTACGCACGTCCGCACGCACGCACTTACATACATACATGATGTGTTTGTGTATACATAGTAACACGTAGGCGTGGTTGACTAATCCCTAGTATGATGTACCTACTATATCTTGCACATAGCACTCTGCTAGCCACTTACAAACACATATATACATACATGTACGCAGACGCACAAGGATAGTCCACCGGGAATGGGTGGATGAGCTGAGCTCATGATGTATCACAATGTACGCACGCCTATTATATGTGGGCGAGTGGATTAAAGATCATGTACCAGATAGCTATGTACGTACGCAATCCATACTCAAGTAAGTTTCGCTGGCAGACCACGACGTGACAGAACGCGTATCGCGGCATCGCCTGGTCTGACTCTCGCCTGCTTGCCCACGCTACCTACCTGCTCATCCCAACGTCGAACGTGCTGCCGGTAGATTCCGGAGACGGGCGGGATGGGAGGAGCTCGATTATATCTAAGGGGGATACTATGCATCCACACCTAATGTAAAGTTTCTGGCGTTCACGGTGCGCCTTTATCCAATCTCCGCGCCCCCGGACGACGGGTGAGGCCACGAGAGGACGCAACATGCGTAGTAGTAGCGAGGGAGGGTATGTATTATGTAGGTAGGTATGTAGTCCGAGTAAGGTAGGGTAGGCAGGGTAGGGGAGACGGGAGGCAAAGCAGGAGGTGGTGGTGTGTTCCACTGCTTTCAGCCCCCCCAGCCAATCCAGAGGGACACTCTGACCGAAAATTCGCGACGTGCATAACGTACAACATCGGCTGCTGCGAGGGTTGGTGTCAGATAGTGTCTCCCGATAGACTGCGGCAACCTATTAGGAGTTAATAAGCTCCGTACTATTATACACGAACGTGCATATATACACATGTACGTACGGACATATAGATAGATAGATTGGTAGATGAATAGGTCAGGCGGAGGTTATAATCATGAATGGCTTGTTTCGTCCTTTCTTAGAAAGCCGAAACGTGGAACGGATGATGGGAATCAACATGCTACCGAAGCTTTTTCTGCTGTTTTGTTTGGGTGTGCATACACACACGTTGTCAACTCTATCTACCCAGCCCTCCAACTCCAAGTCAGATGTTCACGTTCACTATAGGTAGATGTGGTGGTTAGCCGGGGCTCGGATCTTACCCCATCTACGTGTCGGACTCGTCACAGTCGCGGATGTCATAGGGCGCAACAGTCGCGGGTCGTGGCACACTGTATAATAGTTCCTATCTTCAATTGCGACCAACTTGACGATTGGGCTAGGGGCTACTAGGTTCGCGAAGTGGCATATCCAAGAGCGGAGTGTTTGAATTGTTTGGTTTCTTGTCTACTGCTCTACTGGGGCCTCGAGACCTTAATGCTGATGGACAGACAGTCAGTCAAGAGGCGTATTCCAGACTCTGTTCTCATCTGTAGACCAATCAGGCGCTCATGTTCAGCCTCACAAGGTGATAACGTATTCATCCGTAGCACAATACCATCCCTAATCCAGGCTCTTCTGACAAAACCCAACGTTAGCTTGAACAGGAATGCGTTCCAACTTCCCCAGGTACCCCTTGTGCTAGCAGCCTCGCATCGTGATTGGCTCTGGCTATTTCGCTTCAGGTGGAGCGCATCTCTTCCCACCTGGACTCGTATATCTGACGATCAAACAACTTGGTTGCGACGAGCCTCGCTATGCTCACTCCTCCATTTATGAATTACTGCTTTGAAACTCCATACTCCGGTGCCGCGATCTGCGGAATAAGTAAATTCGAGATAATAACCAAGGCCTGCAACACCGTCCGGACCTAATAAAATCGGGATCTGCGTTCTAGAGGCTCTTCTCCTTGAGCCTGCAAGATAGAGCGGCGAGGTGATAGATAGAGACAAAGGAACCTTGAAAATGGTGTCAAAAGGTAAACAGTACCGGCGCTATGCAAAATGATTATAGACCTGAGCCGTGGTTGTTCCCCAGCCAGTTCCTGAATGCATTGCAGAACGTGGTCATCGACTCATGTAATCGTCGTCTCGTGAAACACTATCCTCTTGATATCTAAAATGTGATAGCAGTAGGCTTGCTGTATCTGCACGAGGGAGAAAAAAAAAAGGTTGTTTAGACTTGTTACCCAGCAGTCTCGTATAACGCTCGAGCTGTGGTGAGTCGATATTGACTCATTTGGGTTATGGTAGCGTAAAGTGAGGAGTGTCCCGCTAACTATGATAAGAAAGACATGATGCTTTTCGGCCGGATTCCTTTCGGTTATCCTATTTAATGATAGTTATAGAAACTTTGAGGTGGTGCTGTCGGCGACCGGTAAGCCTGCCGCCGTGACCGTGGTACTGGCGCCATGGGGTTTACGACATGCATGGAAGGAGGAGCGGGCGTTCTCCGCTCGATGGCGGGTGGTGGTGGTGTTCTTCTGCTAATACGGGCTCTCTCGTGTGTGCTCTCTGGGACTATGATTGAGTTCCGCCTATTCGCCTTCCTCGCTGCTCCGTTCATTGCGCTCAGTGGCGGATCCTTGACGGCAGGATCATCTTCGGTTGGGAGGTTCAGCTCGACCAAGCCGAAGAAATACTCTAGCACTTCTGGGTACCGCTGGACACTCGACTGCCAATCCTCATCGATGCCTCGTTTAAGAGCGGCCTGAGCTGCCTGGAGCTCGCTTGGATGTGGAGGCGCATGGTAAAAATGATAAGCATTTGCTGTTAATTGCTCAATATGCTGATTATGTGCAGACTTCCGCCGCTCTGTGAGCAGGCGAAAGTACTCCAGTATATAATCCTGGGCATGTGCCCGAACCCAAGTGCTAATATGACGTTAGCATGAAATAGCATACGGCGACGCGTGGACATCCAGGTCTGGACAGCGAAGACTATATTCGGGGAATGGCTTACCGTATCTCAGTGTACACGGACTGCATCATCCGGAGCTCTGCTTGCTGAACTGCGTGCTCGAGCCCCTTTGCCTCGCAGTCACAGGCATGGGTGGCAGGGGCATGGCAGATGGCACAGTCCGGATCCATCCTAATGACGGACTTGCGGTGTTTCTCCCTGGGATACATCTTAGCGGCGTGAAGCCGAGGGCGGCGGAGGCGAGGACGGCCGGTATGTGAGGTCGGTGCACATAGGGGACGGCAGGCTTATGATGTGCTATCGTACAAGGTTTCCATAAAGTGACCCGAAAGGGTCCATGGAGCGAGAAGGGGGGAACAGGATCAGAAGTAAGCAGAATGGAGACTGACCTGTATTATGAAAAGGAAAACAAGCAACAGCACAGCCAGCGGGCACTACCGTCCAGGTAGTGGCAGTGTTACAGCGAACCGCGTGGTGGCAGGAGGGGGGAACTGGACGAGAGGTGTTCAGTCTGTGGCTAGCTCGCAATTGTCATGCAGGAAGTAGAATTGACCGCCCGGTCGAATGCGGCGAAAAGAAAAAAAGAGGGCAGCAAATAAGGAGAAGGGAAGGGCAAGCTTGCGACCCGATATGGCCGATATCACGGGAGCCGAACAACTCTAACGGGCTGTACGGGCTGTCGTATGTGGCTCTATGGGAGTGTGGGGTACCTAGAGACTAGAGACCAGAGACGAACACGATACACGCACAGTACGGGAGGGAAGCCAAGACTTGGGGGTAGCTAGAGAGAGAGAGAGAGAGAGACAAATGTGATGTGTGTGTGTGTGTGTATGCGTGTGTGCGCGTGTATACGTGTGTGCCTATGTGAGAGAGCGAGGAAGCGAGAGAGAGAGACAGAGAGCAGGCGTACTGACTGGTTGACAGATCGCCTGACTGATGCGATTGGTATTGACTGGCTGGGTAGCTTAGGTAGGTAGGTAGCTGGCTGGCTGGCTGGCTGACCTGACAAGCACTCTCGAGGCTAGCAGAACGATACCTACAGTAGGTAAGTACAGTAGAGAGAGAGAATAGTGAGTGGTGTTGGTGGTGGCAGTGGCGGCAGCCGTGGTAGGTAGGCAGGTAGTGTTGACAGTAGGGAGTGGTGAGTGGTGGTGCAGATGATACAGAGAACGGAGGGACACACAAAGGCCAATTGACGAGAGCGAGAGAATCAGCAGAGGTAGCAAAGTGTGTAACAGCCCAGCGAAGCCCGAGCGCCAGAGGTATGTCCACGTTCGGGCAGGAGATAAAATTTGGCTGTCGTGGCTCGAATGGGCGGCTTGATTGCTGCTAGTATGCAGAGTGCATGAGAGTAACCCAATCGAGCGTTCGCAGATCCGCCGACATTGCTGCACACCCCAGATCTTGATTGATCAGATCAGCCCGGTCGTGAGGGGGGAGAACGGGGGTTCAAGCGACCGGGGCAGCAATAGTAATGACGCTAGAGTATGGGGATGATTCAAGATGCGAATACCTATAGGTAGGAGAGGGAGGTATAGGGAGAGGGAGAGGGAGAGGGAGAGGTGCATGCGAAGACGATGGATATTTGTTCCAGTTCAAGTAGGAGGTAGGTAGCTTAAGCATGTATGTATGTAGGTATCTATTATCAGAAAACATACCCTAGTGTTTTAAGAGATGGGTGAGAGGGGTAACATTGAAATAGGCGGATCGACCTCTGATAGGTCAAACTCTTTTTAGGGTACCTACATATCTACCTATATTTACACTATCTAGGTAGTACATACCGACCTGTCTTGAGCCTCCAAAATCGCCAGCTGTACAGTAGGTACATGTGGGTAGACAGATAGATCTACCTATGCGTACCTGTCTGTTGCATACCTAGGCGATTACCTAGGTAAGAGGTATACAAAGTAAGTTAGGAACCCAGATAAGTATAGTATATCATGTAGTGAGATGTAGTAGGTATGCAACACATTCCTAATGTAATGTCTTGGACACTTCATCTACCTAGTAGGTACGGTCTAATCCCTCCCTATGTACCTACTGTCTAATCATACTATGTACACCGCTTTTGTTGAGATGGCGTGCCTTCAGCTTTTAGGGTTTGGCTAGCCGAGCTGTCAGCGGCTACGCATAATTAGAACGACTGCTCGTTTCTCGTTTCCCAAGAATTGACGATTGAATAATATAAAAGGTTTAGGTATGCTCAATTGACCCCCCAATTGCGAGCGGAAACACTATTCGATTACTTCCTCCTATTGAACTACACACCAATTCTTCGACCATGAAGATAGATGCTTGGAAGGAGGAGGTATCCAGTGAGTAGGTATGCACGCAATTGGGGTTATCTATCTACCTAGGTAGTTCAAATACTACGCATACTATGTACAGTAGGTACATAGTATAGTAGTTCTGATGTGTTGTCAACCACCCACCTGCAAGGCCCCCTGGTCCTTGATCTTTACTGGAGGGGTTAACTGCCCTCCCTTGTCCCCTTGATTCCGGGTCGCTACCGGCGCTAATCTTTCAACGGCCTAGCGCATGGCGAGCTTGGGGCACTCCGGAAATAGGAGGAGGCTTTATCTAGATACGGTATATAGTATCTAGGTAGACTACACTAAGTACCCAGGTAGGCAGGTACACAACCCTAGATACCTGTACCTACCTAAGGTGCCAGGTATCTGTAGGCACGTACTATCTTATCGGTCCAAAATTTCGGGAATGCGACCATTCATCTGAGCTGCCACCGGCACCCAACATAATGATATACGAAGCTCAACCCAATTAGAGCTGCCGAAGATGCCACCGAGATGCTCCCCAGCCTCGGCCTTCTTCCTTCCATTCCTTTATCCGACACTGTTCCGCTCCCTCACCCGTATATCTCGAGCTAGGCTCTCGACCTCGACCCCCCCCGCGTCGACCCCCATCGCCGAGAATAGCGACGGCACCGAGACTTTGACTACGGACGATACGATACCGTTGTCACGCCTGAACCCTTCGCCAGATGACTATTCTATCTCAAGCTTTGCTGATAAGGTCAGGGTGACAATTCAAGCCGGTGGAGGTGGCCATGGCTGCATTTCGTTCCTCCGTGAAGCATTCCTAGCCAACGGGCCTGCCAATGGCGGCGATGGCGGTCATGGTGGGAATGTATATATACAGGCCGTTCACGGTGAGAACTCGCTGCACAAGCTAGCGCGTCGCCGCATCATCCGCGCTGGCCGTGGTAAGACGGGACAGGGCAGCAATCGCGGTGGTGCCCGAGGCGAGGACGTCATTATCCAGGTCCCCATTGGCACCGTTGTCCGGGAGATCGAGAGAATAGACCCGGTAGTTGAAGAGACCATGCTCTACCGCCAAGCGAGGGAGAAGGAGCGCGAGTATGCGAGGTTGGTCAGGGAGGCCGAGGCAGCCGCCCAGGCGAGTGAGGAGGCGGGTGCTGGTGAGAGTGAGGCTATCCGAATGAACATGGAATTGCCTGACCCGCCGGAACACGCGAACGCGCATAAGTTTGTCCTGTACCCAGGCATGTCACCTGGCGAGCGTCGCAACCTATCACTCCCCCGGCTACCGAGCCGAGAGCGCCTGTATGCTCAACCCGAACCTTCCATTCATCTCGACCTCTCCGTCGCGTCTCCTCGTCCTATTTTGCTGGCAGCAGGGGGCCTTGGCGGCTTGGGCAATCCACACTTCGTCTCCAAAGACCTGCCTCGTCCCCTATTCGCAACTAGGGGAGAAAAGGCTGTACGCATGCAATTGGATCTGGAGCTTAAACTCCTCGCAGACGTGGGCTTCGTCGGGCTTCCAAACGCTGGTAAGAGTACCCTGTTGCGTGCCCTGACACGTAGTCGTGCGCGCGTTGGCAATTGGGCCTTCACGACACTTCAGCCTAACATCGGCACTGTGGTGCTCGATAACCACAAGGGACGCCCAATGGTGAAACCCCGGTCATCTAAGCGCTCTTCCAGTTCCCATTCTGTCATCCGTGATACTGCCTTTGGTTCTGTTGTCGTGTCGCAACAGCCGGGCCACATGCAGATTGGTGAGGCGCCGGAACCCCGCAAGCGCTTCACCATCGCAGATATCCCAGGTCTCATTGAAGGGGCGCATCTGGATCGGGGACTTGGAATCGAGTTTCTGCGTCACGTCGAGCGGGCAGGCGTTCTCGCCTTCGTCATAGATCTCAATGCAGGCGATGCAGTCAAAGCCCTTAAGGCCCTATGGACCGAAGTCGGCCTGTATGCGCGCATGCGCGAGGACCAAGAAAGAGAGCGAGAAGCAAGTGAGCGCATTGATTGGCATGGAGATGGAAGTAGCCCCGCGATGGGCCGGATGATAGTAGCAGACTTGCCCGAGCCGACAACTGAACCAACGGGCTTACGTATCGCTGCTAAGCCGTGGTTCGTTATCGCCACCAAAGGGGATCTCCCTGGGGCCCAGGAGAATTTCAAAAGCTTGAAGGAGTACTTAGATGCCATAACAGATGGTCAAGAGCCTCACCCCAGTGGTGTCGAGCATGCCTGGACAGAGTTTTGCGCTGCGATTCCAGTGAGCGCCATTCATGGGCAAGGCGTCGACAGGATCATACACTGGACACTAGGGTTGTTAGATGATTAATATCGGTACCGGCACGGAACGATCTTTATACCACATAACGTGCAACCTTCAAAATGATTTTTAAGTGTAGTATTAGGCAAGTTGAAACAGTTCATCTTCTATGAGTGCTACCGGACTCGTGTATATATTTCTATACATAATTTGCCCGCATTAAACGCCGAGGCCATATCTAGGTATGCAGCCTGCATCCCCTCAGCCCCAGAGAGGCAGTGCTCGCCCTCAAGACTACTACTGCCACTTTTTTTCTCTTCATCTATAATCATGTCCCCAAGCCTTCACCATTGACACATTCGCGTCTATATCCATAGCTTTACAATTTTGGAATTAAGTCATAAGTTATGGACCCCCTATCTGTTACAGCTAGTGGCAAGTAATCCTGGCCCCTTCGGCCACCAAAGATTAGAAGCTTCCCATGCTTACGAAACACTCATGATGAGAACGATAACTAATTCCGAGCGCTACAGTGATTGCGATCATCGGAACACTGGGTGCCATAAAAAAAGGTTGTAAAGCCATCGCTAATCTGGCCAAAGCTCCCCAAGAATTCAGTGATCTCATTAGCGAAGTTAGTTATATTCTTCCGTCTCTAGATTTCGCGTAATTGACACTAGGTGTTAGATAGAATCCGTTTTTGCCTATCTCGAAATGCTACACTCAGTGCTAGATATGGGTTCCAGCACGCAAGCATTTGCTGCCGTTGACTTAAACCCTCTAGGCGGCGCGCTCTCTCGCTTGGACTACACTACCCAAGAGCTACGATTAGCAATAAAACAGGCCGAGACAGACTCAAAAACTAGTGAAGATGGTCGCAGAATATCAAAGATGAAATGGCAGGTTTACAAATCGAAAATTATGCAGATTAGAGACGAGGTTCGCTATAGAAGACAAGATCTTGCCGACAAGATTGGTTTGCTTCAACTTGCATTAAGGCACGTATATATTCCTACTATAATTCAACCTCTATGCTAATTTTAAAAGTGTGCTTCGCACTTCTCTATTACCCAATACCCACGTCAAAGCAGAAATCTCATTCCCAACCTGTAATTACCCGGAGAACGGAGAACGGCAATCCATTATACTTCTAAATAACAAACAAAAAGACGCTTTGGAGGTCGAACCACGTAACCAAATTCAGCGGTGCTGTTCCGTTAGCTGCCCATGTCGGTGCCATCGGCCCCCGACCAGGAGCTCTCAGCCATGGCTGCTGAGCACCGTACAGCAGCTTTTATCGTTGTTTATGACCACAGCGCATTGGGAATCTAGGTTGTGTGATGATAAAGTCTGTCGAGATATGAGTCAGCAAAAATTAGGTCTCGTTTACCAGATACCTTTAATTCTCCATGCTATCTGGCTAAGACTCGCATGGACGTCCATGTTTGGCCCCGGAGCATCTCTCCATCTCAGAGTTGCGAGGGTGGTTACAGATTACGAAGCATTTCGTATTGCGCAACAGGGAACTCCTGAGATGCTACAACGCCTGTTTAAAAAAAAGGCTAGCTCTTCCCACTGATATTACGCAGTTGGGTGAAAGCCTACTCCTCGTTAGTCAAAGGAATCTTTGGGTGCTTACATACTAATATTTTCTTAGGTGGCAGTTAAGAGCCAGAATCGCAGAATGATCGATTGCCTTCTCGAGCTAGGCGCAGATCCATTTCAATCAAACTTCCATAGCGTGTGAGAGAATTGCGCTTCGCTAAATATTATACTGCTCACTCATAATTTCAGATCGCCCGTCTTATTAGTCCAATATTACACGATGCATTATCCACCCTGGACCTGTGTCAGCAGCAGGCTCCAGTTGCTGGCCGAGGAGGATTATAATCTGAAGTCGCAGGAATATCCGCTTCACGAGGTCCTGACTAAGGGCACTGATGCTCAAATACAGCTTGCTCTGGATGAATATCCTTTATTAGTGGATCAGCTGGCGGAATTTAGTTCCACCCCTTTGCATGTGGCAACGAGGCATAAACGCCATTCGGCTATGGAGTTATTACTTCTAAGAGGAGCAAATCCAATGAAGGTCGATGAATATGGGCTCATCCCGTTGCATCATGCAATTGATCGGGATGACTGCAAAGCTGCGAAAATACTCCTCCGCATGACTAGCGATAATGAACTCGTTCGTCTTCATGGTTACAGCCTACTCATCAGGACACTTCGGTATTCTTCGAGTAGGATGCTAGCCTTACTCCTGTCGTTTGGTTTAAAGCCTAGCAAACTACCGAAAAAAGAATTACAAGAAGAAGGGTTGGCAAGAAATGACTTACTAAAGTGGCTTGCTATGAGGTCACCGCGTCGTTGTCAGGACGAGGATAACCTAGAGGCTATGGTGAATCATCTATTGAACGCGGGGTTAGATTTCAATGAGGGCGGTACATTGCCCTGTGCAGACGCCGTAGGGTACGATAACCATCGCGTTCTTCGGGTGCTTCTCAAGATAGGGTCGCGATTGTACCAACCAACGGAAAGCAAATGGAATATACTACACCAGGCCGCGACATATGCCACCCTGGACACAATAAATATTCTGAAGGAAGCTAATATCAAGGATATTGACCCGGACGCGGAAATTTCTGGATGGACTGCCATGGGAATCTTCGAGTACCGTGAAAATTGTATAGATAAACAGCTCTTGCCGAGGCAAAAGAGGCCAACCGCGGAGGAGTCCGCAGCGTTTAGGGTGCTAGTCCATGAGTTGCGAGAACGGTACGAGAAAGAGAGGGTTCTATTAGAAGCGAGTTGTTTAGCAGATGACAAGCTAGGGGAGAATGGACTATCATTACCCGGTACATGGGTAGAGTAGGACGCAAACGGAGACGAGCGAAACTTTTTTTCTTCTACACGGATTTCAGAGTTTCATTTCTCTACTCCTATATCATACTTCTGAAGCTTTAGTTTTCAAGGTTCCCACGACGCTTGTAGAAACAAAATAGAGAGAAAATAAAAGTGTTGTCATTATTAGTCGGTTTGTGCACATGGAACTGACTTCCCTGCTTTAGGCAAGCTTAGAGAACGTGATAGATAGTTGTTCAATGCAAATTTTCGTGCAGCTACATTAAACTCCCGTTTGACTTTCTTAGATAACACAGGCGAATTCCCGCGGTGGAGGCCCTCTGGAGGCACACATACGGCCGCGTTGTTGGCTCGACCTACCATGTGGCTCAGTATCTGCGCCCCAAAAAGCCATGGTTACAACCCTGACCTTGACCCGGAAGCGGCCCGTCACATATCCGTGTAGATTTTCAGCCTCGCAATTTCTAAGAGAGTACCTACAGATGTCCCTAGTATTTACACTTTCAGATATTTGAGGGATGGCCAATCCCCTTTCCGAACTCCATGCATCTGTTGGGGGGAGTACAGCTCCAAATTTAAACGTTTCGAGAGCCATTTACCTCTCTATACGTAAGAAGAACATCCCAACTTCGTAGGTTACTGGGCAGGTATCTACGTACCTACCTTCGTACATAGGCCATGCTACTAGGTACATACGTACTGTTGTGTGTGGTAGGTACTTTGTACCTAGAAGGCATATAAACACTGCTGCTGATTATTCAAAACAGGTTCTCATTTAGTTGCCCATCGGCAGCTCTCTCGGTTCTAAACTATTCTTCCCCCCCCTCAGTTTCTAACTTAGTTGTGCTTGCCTTCCTACTCCAACCAAACCCGTAACAGCCTATCATCAGCTTCCTCTTCCACTCTACCATACACTTCATGACGAGTCCTGCGAACATGGGAAAACCGACAGGAGAAGAGCAAATGGGTCCTGGCAACCTATCGATCCTGACTAAGGTCGACAAGTTGCGCGAGCTTATCGGCACCAGAGTTGCCTTGCCTCAGGTATGTCGCCCCTACTACTCTTCCTACCAATGCTAACATCACGGCCAAAAATTGTAGCTTGTCGTCGTCGGCGACCAATCATCTGGCAAGAGCTCCGTGCTCGAGAACTTGACTGGGTTTGGTTTTCCTCGTGATGCTGAGCTTTGTACTCGTTATGCCACGCAGATCACCTGCCGCCGTGAGGCCCAGAAGAGCGTTTCTGTCTCTATTATGGTTAACCCAGATGCTACGCCTGATTCTCGTGCTCGGGTCAAAGACTTTCATCGTACATTCGCTAAGCTCTCTCCAGAGAACCTTGCCCAGCTTTTCAAAGATGTAGGTTAACCACACAACCCCAGCGACGGAACCATAACTAATCAAATTTAGGCAAACGACGCGCTGGGTATCAGCAGCGGGAGCAAAAAAACTGATGAAACTGGTTTTCCGTTGCCCGCCTTCAGCGAGCATATCCTCAAGATTGAGAAATTAGGCCCGAATGTAAGTATCAACTATCTCCAGGCAGCTACTCGATCTGGCATTCTAACAAGTCATAGGAAGAGCATTTTACTGTGATTGACGTTCCTGGAATCTTCCGACAGGAAACGCACGGTTAGCATGAAATCGTGTGTAGTGATTGGATTTCATCTAAGTTGTCATAGGTATCACTACTGAAAGCGACATCGCTCTGGTGAGGAACATGGTCAATAAATATAGTAAGTTACACTAAATTATCCTATTTGTAAAGAGATAACCCAAGTGGCATAAGCTGACGGATTTGTTGCAGTTCACGACTCGCGCACAATGTTAGTGATACCCTTCTTATGAAGCAATAAAGATATGAATACTAAACAACTGTGTAGTATTTTGGCCATCATGCCAAGTAATGTTGACCCTGCAACGCAAGAAATCCTGAAGTTGGCCAAGAAAGCAGATCCCACTATGATTAGGACTATGGCAGTTCTCACGAAGCCGGATCTGGCGATCGAAAAGGCAACCCAACAAATTGCCATTGACCATGTCTTGGGAAAAAGAGGCGATCTTACGCTCGGCTATTATGTGGTCAAGAATCGAGGACCAGATGATGCTGATAAGACACTTGACCAGGGACAGATGGAAGAGCGAACATTCTTTTCTACCGCTCCCTGGTCGCATCTAGCTCACACTGGCAGGGTAGGAATTGGTTGTCTTAAGCAACGTGTCCGAGAACTCCTAATCGACCTTATTAAGAAAGAGTTCCCCAAGCTCAAGTCAGAAGTCTCTAAAGAGCTCAACAGCGTTAGAGCACTTCTTACTGAGATGGGTGCCTCCAGAAGCCACCAGCATACCCAGCGGGCGTACCTTAACCGTATGGGCGAAGCCTTTCAAACCATGACCCGAGACGCTCTCAATGCGTATTATACTAGCGATAAAATATTCTCGGACAGGCATGATCTTCGGTTGATTACTCGCGTTGTCGAGGCAAGCGAGTATTATGCCAACGAGATGCTGGCTTCCGGGCACACGCGGCCATTCCAATGCACCACAGACGATAGCACGACAGAAAGCGAAGCACAGTTAAATGCAAACGGGGTTGGCGATACTGCCGCCGAAGAAATCCTCTCCATCTCGCAAAAACAAGGTATTGACTTTAACAAAATTGTGGTAAAATATCCTGAACTCGAGGATATCTTCGACTCCTGGGGTGAGTTCTCAGATGATTCTGAACCGTGCTCTATCAATGAGTATATAGAGGATGTGTACAAGGCAAGCCGAGGACAAGATCTCGGAACTGTAAGTCGCCTTCCCTAATTTGATACTATAAGTCTCACATTGCGAATAGTTTGGAAACGGTCTACTCGCTACCTTGTTCAAAGAGCAATCGAAGAAATGGGAGTCTATTACCTTGGAGCACATGGGCGTGATTATCTACCATGTCCATCATTTCATCTCCGAAATCGTCAAGTCGATCTGCCCCGACCCGAAGGTACACGAAGAGCTATGGTATGGATATCTTCTTGAGGACCTAGTAGCTTCATACCACAGAGCTATGGATCACGCGAAATTCCTTCTGCGCATTGAGCGTGGAGGATCACCATTAACTCTCACCCACTCGTTCAGCGAAAACGTGCAGAAGATTCGGGCTGAAAGACTAGTCGATGCGATTACGGAGCTAGGCGACGAGAGTAGTGCTATTGACCCTACACCTAGCAAATGGAAAGCGCCACGTCGCGAAGATGTCGTCTACCTCAGAACTTCCCAGCTACAGAAGATTACCATGAACAAGAGCAGCGCCGCCCAGGTTAGCGAGCAAATGCACGACCTTCTGTCGAGCTACTACGAGGTCGCACGCCAGCGCTTCGTTGACGTAGTTTACCAGCAAGCGGTGAACCACCACCTGCTCTTTGGCGAAAAGAGTCCGCTGAATATTTTCAACACTGAGATGGTGTTGAGCCTCAATGAGGAGCAGCTGGACATGATCGCTGCCGAGGACGCGCCCGTCAAGCAGCGCCGGGAGAAGTTAGTTCGAGATATTGAGAACTTCACTGAGGCTCTCAAGGTGTTGAAAGGATCTCGATAATTTGACGGGCTACCGAAACTTGTCTGACTCAGCGATGGCGACGGTCGATGATATTCTGGTTTCCTTTTTCTGGGTTAAGAAGCACCAGATGGCCGTTGATAATATGGGCTTAACCCGATAATCATCGCGTGCAAGTCGCCGCGTCCGAACGAACTGAGAGTTCTCTAGTTGTGATGATCACTGTTTTTACGCATTACTATCTCGGCATTTCCTTCTGAGACTGACTGCCTAGCTGTGAACATAGCTTATAGCCCAATACATAAAAATGACCGATATTTACTGTCTTCATTATTGCTGCGCTATTCCTCCTAATCCTATAAGTCAGCCACTAACACAATTGCGAATCTGTCGGTACGCCCACTGAATTAAAGACATATATTGCAATATATGAAGCGGTTAAAAACATATGGCGATACCAATAAAGAGATCGATGTTGTTCACCATTATAGCGACCACCAGTCAGTCATATGTCATATATGATATAATACTTTTTATTATAGGTAAGTCGCCCGTATTTTTGGTTCGGTCCACATGGGGATACCTTACCTATTCCAAGGAGCTACTGGCGTGCCCTCCAATAACAAACTCGTTCTAAAATAGGCAAGTCAAAGTAAGGTGAATAAGCAAACGTTGCGGTTGGTTGGTTGACATATGCGCCCTTCATTACTTCACCACGCCCTAGCTCTTCTCCGCATCTCGACTACACGAAGAACCTCGGATGGTCTGAGAACCCGTGACCCCTCTGGTGCATTGGTGCGGTACCCCTAGAATGCGAAGATTCCCGCATATAAGTGTGCCTATCAGTACTCGAAATATTCAACAACCTAAATCCTCGCTGGGATTCCTTCAAAGACATCCTCGGCATTTTCCATTACTTACTGGTGTGCAGTTGCGAACTATCAATATGTCCCCTCACTCGACAAGAGGCACGCCAGGAATGGGTGCAGCGGCAAAGGGTGAAGTAAGATATTTCATCTCGACATTATCGGATAATTGAAGCTCAATAGATACATATGTATAGTTTCCTAAGCCACCAAGCTTCAAAGATCCGCTTGACGAGCGACAATACTTGAGAGAAAGACTGGCGCTCGCATTCCGAATCTTTGCCAAGCTGGGGTTTGATGAAGGGTTAGTCGGTTTCCCCCAGACACCCACCTTATGCTTGACATGGGACTGAATAGATTGGAAATAGAGTTGCCGGACATATCACGGTGCGGGACCCCATTGACACAACTACGTTCTGGGTAAACCCGTTTGGTGTTGCGTGGCCGCTGCTCAAAGCATCGGATCTTATCCGCGTGGACCACGACGGCCAAATAGTCGATGGCGGCCCAGTGCGACTCCTCAATGTCGCAGGTAAGCGCAAGAGACAGATGCCTTGACTCAGTCGAGTAGTATCATGAGTGGCATCCACTGACGATAGCACACAGCATACATGATCCACTCCGCCGTGCACGAGGCTCGGCCTGACATCAACGCCGTGGCACACAGCCACTCCATCCACGGCCGCGCGTTCTCGACGCTCGGGCGGAATCTCGAGATCACCACGCAGGACGCGTGCGCCTTCCACAACGACATCGCGCGCTACGACAGCTTCGGCGGCATCGTGCTGGGGCCCGAGGAGGGGCACTCGATCGCCGAGGCCCTGGGGCCGAAGAAGGCCGCCATCCTCGCCAACCACGGCCTGCTGACCTGCGGCAAGACCATCGAGAGCTGCGTGTTCTGGTTCATGAGCCTCGAGAGGTGCTGCCAGGCGCAGCTGCTCGCCGACGCCGCAGCTGCGGGGCGCGGCGGGGCGACGGTCAAGGTCGCCGACGAGGAGGCGGCGTTCACGTATAAGACTGTCGGCGCCGAGGTGGCGGGCTGGTTCAGTGCGAAGCCGACCTTTGACATCATGGAGCACGAGGCCGGAGGTGCCCATAAATTGTAATGATATATCAAATGAATGACCGATACGGGTTAAATGAAATTACTAATGCTTCATTTTTGCGAAATATCCATGAACGTTGGTGAGGCGAATGCCGACGCGTAATTAAGATGATGCCACTGATGATGATATAGCACTCGACTTGCTGTATTTTGTAGACATCGGAGCGATGGTTTGTATAACAGTACCTACATATGAGGTAGGTACCTAGTTGCTAATCTATCATGTAGTTCGTGCGCGGAAATGACTACGCAAACACCGCCACGCATATGCTTTCTACTAGATATCGCCTTTTACATAAAATCTAGTTATATATGGCACTATGAATTTATCTCAAGATAGAAACCTTCATGTTACCTCATAAGAGAGGATGTAAAAAATGAATATCGAAAGAATATAGGTTGATCAATTACAGTTCGGCGAATTAAGGTTTTGCGTTTACTAGAGGACCCACCCTGTGGGGGACCCTCTTCACTGCGTTCAGAGGGCCCCAATACTCGTAGACACCCCAATAATCATAGACACCGCCTATACCTCTCTTTTACACCTATTTACACCCAAACTGCTACTTTTGGACCTGTGAACAAACAGCCTTCTTTTTAGTCTTTTGGTTTGAAACTAAAACTGTAGCTTGACTGTATAGCTTACTTTACAGCTGTCAAGTTGTTTTTTATCTACCGGTATATGTTGTTGTGTAAACATTATGTGTACATAGGTCATATGTATGTGGATATATGTTGATTACATAAGGTAACTAGGTGTAGGTTTGTATGAGATACGATGGTTATACCGGCTTGTACGTACGAACAAAAGCTTCAAGGGCTTCAATATGTACAGGATCTAATAGAAAAATACTGTAGCAATAATATATATATATGTGAACGTACTAGAAGCCATGGTACAGGCGTACGAGAGGTTGCGACCGCGCAGATAGCTTCATTTTCACTTATTTCTTAAGCAATACTGCTGTATAAAGTGACAGAAGGGTGTCTATGATTATTGGGGTGTCTACGAGTATTGGGGCCCTCTGAACGCAGTGAAGAGGGTCCCCCACAGGGTGGGTCCTCTAGTAGCGTGTTTGATGCATAAAATCCTCCCCACATTGCATACAGAGTATCTTAGTGGGGTTAGAGCAAACCGTTCGTCAATTGGTAAAAGCTACCAAGAGCTTCGCCGAAAACTTCAAACTTATCACGTATGGTCATATTAGCGACGCGACACCAGACCTGCGTTGGGATTTTTACTGAAACCCGTCTTCCTAACTGGGATAAAATAGAATTAACGTGCAAGGCATTTATGCGATTTATTACGCCAACACTATTATAACACACAGTTCGCAACCGTCGCAACCGTCGCTATGGGTCGCAAGAACCACCGAGTAAGTTCCAAAGACGCTGCCTGGACTAATAAGCTCCTAGAAACTGAAACTGACCTGAATTTCTAAAGGGCGGCCGTAAGGGTGGCGACCGCAAAGGCGGTGAGAACCGAAAACCTCGCGTCGACGCTTATCGATCCTCCCCAAGTATTTCCAAGAACAACGAAAAGCTAGAAGCCTTCTATAACAGCCTCCTCCCTCTTGACGATGCCGAGAAGTCGGAATTCTGGGAAGCGCTACGTAAAGACTTGCCCAATTCTTTCCGCTTTTGCGGATCTAAGGGCCATGCGCGTGCCGTCAAGCGGCTTTTGGAGACGCGATATGCGCCAGAGATTGAAAAGATTGAACATTTCAACGGCGATGTCGTGCAAGCGCCCCAGCCTGTCCCCTGGTACCCTGACCAGTTGGCATATTCCATGACGACACCGAAGCAAGTCGTCCGCAAGTTTCCCCCCTTTGCATCTTTCCAGAAGTTCCTTGTCTCCGAGACGAGCGTCGGTAATATCAGCAGACAAGAGCTCGTAAGCATGATTCCGCCTCTAGTCATGGATCTCAAACCCGGTATGACCGTCTTGGACCTCTGCGCTGCGCCGGGAAGTAAGTCTGCTCAGCTTCTCGAGATGATCCACTCTGGCGAGGAGGTTAGAATCCGAAAGTTTATGGAATCATTCGGCGAGACTGCGCTGCCGGGGAACGAACAGGAAGATGTTGACTCTGCAGAGGACTCTGCCGACCATGGGCGGGCTACTGGACTCCTCATCGCCAACGATGTGGAATATAAGCGGTGCCATATGCTGGTCCATCAGCTCAAGAGACTTTCCTCCCCAAATCTCATTGTCACAAACCACGATGCAACGCTCTTCCCATCGCTTCGAATAGGACGAGACCCAGAAAACCCCAACTTTCCTCGATACCTAAAGTTTGACCGAATCCTGGCTGACGTCCCCTGCTCGGGAGACGGAACGCTGAGAAAAAATATCGATCTATGGAAGAATTGGCAGCCTGGAAATGCTTTGGGTCTTCATGCCACACAAGCTCGAATTCTGGTCAGGGCTCTCCAGTTGTTAAAAGTTGGTGGCAGGGTTGTGTTCTCCACTTGTAGTATGAACCCTGTCGAGAATGAATCTGTTGTTGTTTCAGCAATCGAACGCTGCGGCGGCCCGGATGTCGTCGAGATCATCGACTGCAAAGACAGACTTCCCCTACTTAAGCGTTATCCTGGCATGCATCAATGGCAGATCATGGATAAGTCGGGCAAGATCTGGAACAACTGGGAGGAAGTTCAACAGCATGTTTTGAACGGAGGACAAGCACCTGGGAAGGTCTCCCAAACTATGTTCCCCAGACCGGACACAAGCGACTGCTCTGGCCTTCCTCTTGATCGTTGTATGCGGGTCTACGCTCATCAGCAAAATACTGGTGGGTTCTTCATTACAGTTCTCGAAAAGAAAAAGGAGTTTAAAGCGAAAGAAGAAATAAAATCCCAGCTCGTAACACCGACTGCCCCTGGAAATGGGACTTCCGTGCCGAGTGAAGAGAGCACCTCATCTGTCCAAGAGGCGAAGATTGCAGAAGAATCTAAGGCTGCTATTGGACAGCTAACGGACGAGCTTCCATCTATTGGCTCTAAAAGAACACTTGAAGAGGCAGAGACCGAACAGCCCCCGGACAGTAAGAGGCAAAGAACAGAAACACCTACCTCTGAAAAGGTAGAGAATATCGCCGAAGCCATTCTCGGTACTGAGACAGTCAAGGTTGAGAAGGACCAAACTGAGTCTCCAGCACCGAACGCTTCAACTGATAAACGAGTTAAACGTACGGAAGGGAATTACGAAGAACCCTTTAAATATCTACCCAAAGAACACGAAGTGGTCGAAAACATACGTTCATTCTACAAGATTTCGCCTCAATTCCCCTCCGACCGGTTTATGGTACGGAATGCTCTAGGCGAGCCTGCGAAAGCCATATACTATAGTAGCCAGCTGGTTCGAGAAATATTAGTCGAGAACGAAGGCCGCGGCGTTAAGTTCATCCATGGAGGCCTCAAGATGTTCATGAAGCAGGACGCCCCATCTGCTGAGGTGTGCCGCTGGCGAATACAATCCGAAGGCCTCCCCATCATCGCGGGCTATGTAGGCAGCGAGCGGATTATTCATCTAACGAACAAAGAGACCCTGCACGTGCTTTTAAAGGAGATGTTTCCCAAATTTATCAATGATGGCTGGAAGAAGCTTAACGAGATTGGCGAATACACTCGAGACATTGGCATGGGCTGCTGTCTCCTAAGCGTCGAGCCCGATGGCACTGATCCTAATTTCTCGGAACGCATGGTTCTGCCCTTGTGGAAGAGTTTCCATTCACTGAACCTCATGCTGCCTAAGGAAGACCGCGCAGCTATGATGCTCCGCCTCTTTAACGACACCTCCCCTGTTATTAATAGGACCCTTAAAGAATCGGCCAAGTTGGAAGCGGATGCTGCGGATCCCGATGTTGCAGAGGAGATTAAAGAAAAGGCGAATGAGAAAGCTGACGAGGCTGGTGATGTGACTATGCAAGATGGTGAGGCTGAGGCAAACGGTGATGAGGAGGTACTCGAAAAGCCGGCTGAGACGGCGGAGGTGCCTACGTAGAAGGAGAGAATTTCCATGCATTAGGCTATATGCAGGCTTAAGGCCGGAAGCCACTTGGCTACGCTCCTGACTTCTAATGGTCATGCGAGACTAGAGTGGCACTGAGGTCGACGCCGAAAATTCCAAGTTAGGCTCTAAGGCTAGTGCACCTACATGTATTTTGATAGAAACATGTTGGAACGGCACGGGATCCATCGCACACCAAAAGCCATACAATGAGCTACAAACCGTATCGCTGGGCTATAGAACTGCAACGGAAATTATGCGCAACCTCTAATAGACATGCGTTAAGGTATACAAAATCTTCACACTTATATAGGGCGGGAATACAACCGGAAGGATGGCGTAAGATTTCGTGAACACAGTATATTTCAGCTCACGTAGTCCATATGATCGGTGAATTCTAAAAAAAATAGAGCTGATTCTGAGAACATGTTACATTCCCAAGAAAACCTAGACCTTGCTAAGTCCAGACGCTCACTAATAAGAGTACACCTTAGAAATATAGATATTCATATGTACGTTTAGATAGATAATAACCGGAACACTTCCGCCCCGAGGATACTCTGGAGGACCTGGAAAAGGCGCGAGGTGGAAAAAGAAGGCGAGAGAGACAATCGCGCATGATGTGACAACGTTAAAGAAGCGCCTTCTCCCTCGGTCCCGTGACCCGCTCAAAGGTATCAAGCGCCATGGTCAGCGAGTGGTGGCCGGACGTCTTGCTGCGCAGCACGTTGTCGTACTCGAGGACCTCGGCGAGCGGGACCTGGGCGGTGATCTGCAGCATGCGCAGGCGGCCCTTACGGGTCTCGCGCAGCGACTTCTGGAAATCGTACGAGTCTGGCGGCGCGTAGATATCGTCGATGTTGATCTCGGCGCCATTGCCGCCGCCGATGGTATTAGCGTCTGCGTTTGCGCCGCCGCTACCGTCCTGCAGATCGCGCACCTCGAGGACGTGTCCACCACGGGCTGAGTGTAGGTCGTGCTGGATGGCGCCGGCGGCGGCCTCGGGACACACGATGGTGGCGCGCATGACGGGCTCGAGGAGCGTGATGCCGTGCGGGTGGGGCCGCTGCGCGGCGGCGGCTAGGGCGTCCTTGACGGCTTTGCGGGCGGCGCTAGAGAGGTGCGCGCCGCCCGACGCCGCGCCGAAGTAGTCGGTCGCGGCGTCGTACGTCACCGTCACGAGGCAGCGGTACATCGGGGACGCGCGGCGCGGGCCCCGAGCAAGGCCGGCGATGGCGCCGTTTACGAGGTGCTGCCGCGTCGCTTCGACGTCAAACGGGTGGTCGTCCCCTGGGAACAACACCTGGATGACGTTTCCGTCTCGCTCGATGTAGGAAAAGTGCGGGAGTGCATCGGTGGAGTGCGCCTCGAGAGGCTCGATAACGACCGTGCATGCCGCCATGCCCGTGTGGCCGGCCACTGTTTTGTCGAATACGGCGCGCGTGGGGGCCGTCGGCATGGACAGGCTTTCCTTGTAGTCGACCACGATCTTGCCCCACATCGCTTCCACATTGTAATGCTTCTCTAGACGGTCCCGGGCAATCTCGAGATGAAGCGTCCCCATGCCTGACAGCGTGTATTGTTCCGTCTTCTCATCCTTTGACCATCTGAGGCTGGGATCCTCGCGCGAGGCATTGTCCAATGCAATCTCGAGAGCTTTGGCCCCAGTGGGCGAGTAAGCGTCCAGGACGATAAAAGCTACAGCTGGGGGGATCTCGGGCGGTCGGACCTGAACGTGCGAAAGTTGTGGTGGCGGGGCCTTGTTTGCGGACATGACCATCAGCGTGTCACCTGTCCGGGCGGTCTTCAATCCCGTGAGTGCGCCTATTTGCCCTGGCGCGAGGTACGGAACCTCGACATTCTGGGAGGCAGAGATCTGCATGATATTAAGAGGCTTTTCAAAAGCTTGAAGATGGGTGTTCCAAAAAGGGGTGTTCTTCTTCACGATCCCATGGTACACCCGTATCCAAGTCAGCATGCCTCGACGCGAATCGTGAACTACTTTGAAGACCGATGCTAAGGCCTCGACATGCGATTCCTTGTGTCCTTTTGAGGCTTGCTGGGGGTGGAGGATTTGGCCGAGGCGTCGGGTCGTTTCGCCGATCCTAACTTCAAGTTCCGGACGATCAAGAGGGCTTGGCAAATAGTCATTGACAGCGTTTAGTAATGACACGACACCGATATTCTTCAAGCTAGAGCCTGCGAAAACAGGTATGATGGAGCCATTACCATTGCTCAAAACTCGTCGAAGGCTCTTTTTTATAGACTCGCTAGGAAGATCTTTGCCACGTTCTGTCCATAGCTCTAGTAGTTCATCATCTTGCTCACAGAGACGCTCAACAAGCTTCTCGCGAGCTCGCTCAGCCTCTTCCTTAATGTGATTGTCCACAGTAACTTTGGATAATAGCTCTGGGGTATCGGCTGTGCCAGCCAAACTGGCAACACAGCCGGTGATGACATCAACCACGCCCTTCATTGCATCGCCATCCCACCACGGGATCTGGCAGACTAGAGGCATGCCACCGAGTTTCGATCCGATGTCCTGGATGGATTTCCTATACGAGGCACCGTCACGATCAAGTTTGTTGACGAAGATGAGGCGGGGGATCTTGAATTCTTGGGCGGATGACCACACTCTCTCCGTATGAGCTTCGACGCCCTCCACACCGTCGATAACACATACAGCACCGTCAAGAATGGGCATACATCGCTCGACCTCAAATCGAAAATCCACGTGACCGGGCGTGTCTATCAAATTGATGATATGCGGCCGCGTACTCGACTCATGGTCCTCCTTTTTGGGCCAGTTAAAAGTGATTGCTGCGGACTGGATGGTGATTCCTCTCTGTCTTTCCATGGGCAAGAAGTCGGTAACGGTGTCGCCATGATCAACATCTGCACAGCAGATTAGTTTGTGATGAAATTCCAGTGGCAAGACCACTTCATGACAGCGAAGATGGACAAAATAGCAGTGTACTACTAACTGCCTGCATGCCTCAAGGCGCCACTATTGTAGAGCATTTGCTCGGTGGTCGTTGTTTTGCCCTACATCCCCAATCAGTCTTGACTATTTCTCTTGAGAGATCGGGGACGCGAGCTTACAGCGTCAACATGAGCCACGATCCCAATGTTTCGGATATATCTTATCGGACTCTCAGGCTGGGCGGCCGAGGTGGATGTTATTCCTCTAGCACGGTATTGGCCGCCATGTAACACCGAGGGAAAAGTCCTCGGCCTGGTGAGGCTCAGGCATCTCACCTGAGCTCCGCGGATGGTGTTAAACAGGCTCATATCCCCGAATTGATGCCGTGAATTTGGTATCGCCCTTTGACTCCGAAAAGGAGTGCAATATCTTCTTTTTTTCTATTAAACTTTAATTAGGTCATGGGGAGACAGCCAGTGTCAGCCACTGCCAGCCCTTCTTTCTCTCTGTTTTTGGGAATTGCGAATGGGAGATTTCACATGAGCCGGAAGTAATTCCTTATAGTACTCATTAGTTGTTACCATGTCCAATTGCCTCAGCCGACCTACCTCATAATAAGAAATACCTACCAACCTCTCTACGCCATACATATACGCAGTATGTAGGAGATGGTAGCATGCATATGTTCCCCTCCACATGTGCGAGTTCTGGTTGGTGTTAGAGGCTGTTAGATGCACAGCCCAAGCCAAAAGACGACCTTGCAGGTTAGCCCCGCCAAAGTGGCTGAGGATCCCTATAGCCTGGGGTGGGCCCCTTATAGATAGATACCATGTAAGTAGAGGTAGTCAAACCTACCTAGGTAGGTACCCATGTCTTAGGCAGCCAGTATTGCTCTGCCTATACCTGTACCTACAGGTAGGTATATTAGTGGATGGTAGGTACCTGGAAATCCCCTGCGGACAGGAAATATCTACCTAAGGTTACTAATAGGTAGGTAGACTACCTAGGTAGGTACTACTTGGGTGCACAACACCCTACTAGGTACATGTATGCTAGCATCATTGTTGAACCAGGTAACCAAAGTGGCCGACCCGCAACTTCACCATCATAAGTGGTTGAACTTACTGGTATCTACATACTGCGTACTTAGTATTGCTTCTTGTTTCTCCCGAACTTCGGCACTACACAACTCTGCGCGACTTCGTATTCTCTGCCTTTGCGCATGGAGTCTTTGCGCACTTTGGTTTTATTGCTAAAGTAGAGTAGCTTCGACTGACTTGTTGTGCTGATAACTTGGCCGGTTACCTCAGGAGCCGCTTGGTTTATCCCGCCTCAACCCCCGAACAAACCTCGAATCTTTCCATTGACGATCAGCTGCGTGCTTCCGAACATGGACTATCGATCGTCTATACAAGACGACGAGCATCCCGCCGGTGCATCGCCATGGGGCTCACCGCCCGCGACCCCCCAGCGCAATGCCACGAGCTACAACTCCATATCCAGCTCCCAATCGCCAACGCCGTACCAGTACGGAGGCCGAGAGCCCGGCAATGGCTTTGCGCAGGACGACCCGGGAATTGATGCCTTCAAGAGGCCGAATACAGCGAGCAGCACCGCTTCGACCACCGACTACAGCCCCCCAGAGCAGCCCGAGCCTTCGCAACAGCAGCAGGTCGGCTTCGGCTCTGAGCCAGCAGCACAACCAGGTGCGAGTGCGAGTGCGAGTGCGCCGCAGCAACAGTTGCCACCACGGGGCGAAACCCCCAACAACGGCTCATCAAATGCCCCCGCGGCACAGCAGGCGCAACAGCCGCGTAGGCCACCTGGGCCTCAGCACAAGCTACAAGCAAAGCTCACAGGCCTGGAGAGGACCGGCAAGAAAGATCCCATTCTGAGGTTTGATGTCCATGTAAAAGCCCACCCCTATAACCAGCACGGGCTCTCCAGAAGCTAATTGAGAGCGAAGACAAATATACCCAAGTTCCGGACCACCCAATTCCGCGATGTCCGCCGTTTACATTCCGAATTCATCAAGCTCGCCGCCCATCTGATCTCCGCTAATCCCAATGCCATGGTACCAGCCGTACCCCCTGCGTTGACGTCTGCCGGCGCCGGCACAGACGAAGACGAGGCCCGCGTTAAAGCGCTTATGCAGAGATGGTTCAACTACGTATGCAGCAACGAGGTGCTGATGATGGATGATGAGATGGTCTTATTTGTCGAGAGTGACTTTGGCTACAGCCCCATGATAAAGCGAAAACAGCCCGCCACCGGTGTGCGAAGAAAGGTCTTAAAGCAGTTTGCACCGCCCCCAGACGACACCCCAGAGCTCGCGGAAGCACGTCCCATCGTGAAGCTCTTTTACTTGGGTTCGATGGATGCAGGGCATAAGGTGGACCGACTAGTCAAGTCACGAAGAGGTATATCATCACTACAACCTGGTGCCGTCCCCAGTTAAGTTAACATATCTTAGGTCTGGGACTTTCTGAGTCGGACTTCGGCGTGAAGATCGGTGCTATGAGTGTACAGGAACCACATCAGGGGTTGGCAAATGCCTATCGAAAACTCGGGAAGATTGTCCAGACTGTGGGAGACTGTCACGCCGCTCAAGCTACAGCCGAAGCTACGACCCTTGGGGATTCCTTTCAGTATCATTCACAGGACGCCTTCATTGTTAAGGAGACGTTGACGAATCGACAACTTCTCATTCGCGAGTTCCTCCAAGCCCAGGACACCACGCGGAGCAAGACGACGGCAGCTGACCGACTCAAGTCCAGCTCGAGTGTGCGCCGCGAGAAGGTCGACGAGGCCATCGCTGCTCTTGACGAAGCAAGGAACACTGAACACGAACTCTACCAGAAAACGACACAAGTCACGCAGAATCTCGTCAACGAGCGCCGCAAGTGGTTCGCGCGGACGTCAGCCGACCTACGAGGCAGCATTCGCGAGTTCGTACTGCGCGAAATCGAAGCCGAGCGCCGTACTCTAGCACTTCTAGAGAGCGTGCGGCCCGACATCAGAGCTATCGACGCCTCTGGAGGACTCAGCCGTCTTGGTCGAGAATCTCATCCGACAGTACGGCGCACAAGCGTTGCTGTCAGCCAGGGCCCCAAGGGTGACGCCTGGAGCGGTGTACCGAGGCGCACGGACAGTCTAAGCCGGAACGTCTCGGGAAGCATCATGGCGGGCGTGAACGAGGAAGAAGACGCTGGGGAGAGCATACAAGGCGTGAAGTCCCCCGCGAATGCGGGAGCGCCCATGCCTGGCTTGCCGGAAGAGGATGACGAGGACCGTGTGGATGCCAGAAATGCGGCGAGTCGGCTTGCTACCAGCACGTTTTGATAGCCCAGTTCCTGAGCCGGTCAGGAAATAGAGGGAGAGATAAGTGAATGCGGACAAGTGCGGAAGATGAGAACTACGGACGCTTTAACATAAGCCAAGTCAGTGGTGCCGCGAAAGCTATAGGTGGTGTGTAAAGCTTAGAGCCATATGCCTAACTGCCTGTCATGTAAAGATGTATTAAAGATATTGCACGTATTGGTCCTAATCTTATTGTTTCTTTCCACCTGCACTGACAACTTGCTCTCTGCAACCCCCTTCCCCCCCCTTTTTTTTTGTTTAAAAAAAAAAGGCATGTGCATGACAGTATAGCGGACATAGCAGAAACGCTTAGAGGTGTCTAAACGACGCTTCCCGATTTGCATCCATGGTCTAGATTGATCTAGATTTGGTACCTGCTTTAGGGGGTGTTGTATAAATTGACCGTTAATAGTCTAAACCGAGGCTACATAGGAGTATCTAGGAAAAGATCTAATGCAGGCATATCAGCGCGAAGACGAAAATGAAAAGGGAAAGAACCCTAAAAACCGTTAATCAGTTACTCAGAATCAAGCTAAAGGCCCCGTTCTAGTTTTCCATTGGCTCTCTGAATAGGCTATTGGTTCCTTATGCTAATACCAAGGCTGATAATAGGCATCCGGGATACCATCATCTACCAGCTATGTATGTACGTCCCCAACGTCCTTTCTGAGGCCGATTTAGGGACGAGCTGGGGGCACCTGGTAAGTAGCTATTTTGGTGTGGTATATAGATAACGCTATAATACTATAGCATGTAAAGTTCGTGTAGGTTCGAGGGATATATACCGTTCGGAGGTCCGAACCGGCCCTTTTTGCAACTACCCAACATGTGGATAGACGCAAGAAGAAGTGCTCGCCGATGAAGTCGTACCCTTTGTAGTGACGATGCAAAGCGAGAGGCCTCCAAATGCCGATGGTATTGTTCCGTAAAATGATAGCCCGACCCGTTCCCCTGTGGTCGGTCACATCTAGCATCTGCTTGAAAGCGAACATCGGAGCCTTGTATTGGTGGCATCTTCGTCTCTGCTCACTTGCAACCCAGGGATGACGACGCGGGAATCGTCGTTCATGTGGCTCGAGTTACATCCTGTGTTGCTTGCATTGATACGAGTAGCTCCGTTACAGGCGAGGGAGTGATTTCTCGGTTACTCGACATCGGGTGGATTACCGCATCCTTCCCCCACTCTCCCGTTTCTCTTTTCTTTCGATATTGTATTATTCCCGTGTCCCAGTTGAGAGCTGATATGTATAGGGTGTCTATGCATATAGGCATATGAAAGTGCCTCATAGCTGAGCTTATACTAGCGCTATACTGTTGTATGTGCACTTATGCAGAAGAACCAATTGAATTGTATTATCTCGATGGTTCCCCCTACATACGGTAGAATCTGCTTGTAGTTAGTCCTTCGAAATTTCTCGAGTTGAGATATTCATAAAGAGAAGCTCATTGGGTTTTCTGTTGCGGAGGGAAGACGATCAAAGTCGTAGACCGGCGTCATTATAGCTCCTAACCCGACTATGGCCGTCCAAGCAAGCGCTGGGCTTGCGTATCAACTCATCTATCAGACCATATGCGTGTTGGCGGTGTCCCTATAACAACAGCATGGAAAATTAAAGAGACTCATAATTATACTGTAGTATTGTATGCATGCGGGGCGGGCTAGACATGTACCATACCAAATTTTAGGTCGTTGAAAAGGGCCATACATACGGCCCTGGCAGTTGTTGTATTTTTCTTACCTTATCTATGCCCATGGCAGTAGCATGGTTCCATCTAGGATCTCGGTGTGACCCCGGCTCAGTAGAGGGACACTACAAGTGGTAGTTGCTACACGAGAAAACTCTTTGAGTCGGTATTGCTTTATAGTCTAAGGGGTTCGTCTTGGGAGCAAATACCTAACCCGATTATTCTCATCAATATCCAGTGTTGATCGGGCTGGTCCTTGGTTACGGTCAACGAACTAAAGCAAGATTGCTTGTGTCTTTTTTTAGTTCAATTTAGGGGAAACTCTCAGTCAGGCTCTGCCATTAAAATTACCCACGTGTGCTTTGACTCTACGTACCTGTAAGACAGTCAGTGTTAACGGGCCGATGTGTCGTTGCTCGACCATCTTGTCCTTTTTTGCTTGTCGCCGGTGAGACTCCGGGGTAGTCTGCGCTGTTGCGACTCAAACGTACCTAAACCTGAACTCCAAGTATCGGCGTGCGTCGAGCAAGGAATAAGTCCCCCTCACCCGGCATGGCGGTTAGAACGGAGCAGAGTTACTTCGAAAATGGGTATGGAGGACGGGACATCTGCAGCAAGGGACGTTGAGTCTAGCCATTTCGTTAGCTGTACATCACCCAAGCTATCAAGAAAAGAAAAGCGGTTAAAATACTAGGGCAACATCTAAAACGACTAAGTAGTTTCTATTCAATCCAGATCGCAGGCTCGACAGATTAGAAAAGTTCGGATCTATCTAGTAGATCCTACGGGATGATGTGTGGTCTCGGGGTCCAATTTTGGGTACGTAGTGTTTTCGGTGTCCTAAGTGTGATAGGGTTTCTAGGTATTTGCATGGCATTTTGTGGGGTATTCAAGTTCAAGGGTAAGGTAAGCCCTAGCATCTTTTCCCCTGCTCAGTTCCTTTGTCTGAAAGCAGGTGTTCTGCCGCTGCACAAGCGCTCTCTGAATAAATGCGTCCAAACGTTTAGAGGATCGTATCTGATATCAGGGTTGTCAGCAGTAGAGCAATCTAAGGCGCTAATGCAATAGTAGGAAATGGAAACTCGAACGGTATTCAACCAATAACAATAACATTTTTTAAGCCGCAAGCGAGTGAAATCACCCAACGCGATTGACTAATTGCTAAAATAGACACATCATAGCGCACAACTGGGGTGGTACAGTATTCACGTACCCAAAGTAGTCGGATCCATCCGATTGGGCAATAAGGTCTGAGCTGTTCGGCTATCGGCTGTTGACTCGGACTAGGAAGAGCTGAGATTATGAACCCCAAGGCCGGGACTGTGTTCGGTTTCTTGCTCGGAAAAGTGAAACGGACATATATGTATGTTACTGCAGAAATCTAGATGTGATAGAGCCAGGTAGTGGTAGGTATCCTAGCTGCATTAGCTACCTAGGCCACTCAGCTTGGAACAGCGGCGCGAAAACCGTCTCACCTATGCTTGCAAATGGAATATCTACTTCCCTCCTTCGAGAAATACCAACAAATCGGTTAATATCAGAACAGAAAGGCGAAGGTTGCATACCTTGAAAAGACCAGCGAGTACGGAAAGCGGGAGTGAATGCACAGCTTGTTGTCACTATGTGCAGGGTTGCTGACCCGTTGTGCTGGTAATACCGGCCCATGACCTAGGACGAGGCCTCACGGTACGAAGTAGATATCGCCGTTCCTCCGCCACCGTGTCTGCATCCCCGCGCAGAGCTAATCGAAGAGAGATGATAACTTCCTTAGCAAGCAATCAGAGAGCGGAGAATGAACCCTTGTTGCGCGCCTACTACATCAGCACCACTGGCGTCTCCTTACTGGTGGTTCGTTTCCGTGTCCGCAGTGAGTATGTCGAATATACGTATAGGTGTGCATATCACAAAGTGATACCACTACTCAAATGTCACTGGATTATGAGAGATGCGGAGGAGCAGGGACGCAACGTGCGCTGATACGACCCAAATAGATTAGTATATCTACAAAAGGCTAGGGAGAGTTCACTGCTCCTTTAACCTGGTATTTCGTTTATTTCCTATTGGCAGCGGAGTCATCCGGGAGGCGGTCCTACGTGAATGGTGAGACATATGCAGCTATGTCGAGCCAGATAGAGCTATATGTGAGTTGGGATATGCTTGTGACGTCCACAATCGCTAGATATATAGCTCGATCGGGTGGCCTAGCCTGCGCACAGCCGCGGGCCTGATAGTGGCGACATGCAGGATCGGTAGTAAACGCGGTAGAGAGAACTAATAAGGATGCGCATAGGCATCATCAAGCATGGATGGAGCATGGTCTCTATGCGTATCGAGTAATCACGCAGAGAACAGAGGGGAGCGGAGAATATAGGTACTATGACCGCTTCATATAAAGTACCTATAAGTAGGTACGTGGGTTGGTAGATGTAAGGAGCTATAAATGGGAAGTATCGATCTCCCGGCTCGTCAAGCCCCGCGAACGACGAGGGCGGTGAAGAGGCATGTATCGATAGAACGAAGTGCTCACCTACACACGATGTACTTACCTACCTACCTAAGATACATACCTGCCTTATGTAGGTACACTATTCATACCCGGTACCTTAGCGGGTAAGGTGCCTTGGCCTCAATTCAAATCCAATGAAGCATTAAGCGGGAAGTCGAAGCCCAGAGGTAAGTACCTGTTGTTGATAATACCGTCAGGTAGGGCAGGCACCGAAGACCACAGGGGAGTTGCGCCATTCCTTTTAATCGGAAGACAACTTGATTTGTATTGAAACATGGCTTGAATACCTGGGTGTACCTACCTACCTCATATGTATGTGTTATGTGTATGCCTTGAGCTGTTTAGGTACTCCATTTCTTTTTATCTTATCATATGTGGCAACGAGCCTGCCGCTATTGGCTCTGTCGTGACTGTATATGTGCGTCCTCATAGGATAGGAAGATTATTGCGTACATACCTAATGCTAGGTAACCTCGTTCTTTGACCAGATGTAAAATCAATACTACGTAGATCGGTTGTAGATCTGCCCGGCCTCGACAGCAACTACTGCACTCCCGAAGTACCACAGTTGTATGCATGCCCTATCAAGAGGATAACATATGGGATATATTGATTAAATCTCTCGATGCTGCCGCAGCATATTTGTGTCGATATAATCTCAGTAAGAAGCAGACCGATAGCAGCACCAACATATTAACATCTATGGATCTCATATCTCACTCTAGGACGAACCACCAGCATCGGGATATCAGAAGCTCATGAGCTCCTGTAGGCATATTGTCTATCCGGTTTTCACGGTCACATCGTACCGGCTAGCTGCATGCACATCCCTAGACGGTGAAACGTAATATACTGGCTGATCTTTGGCTTGACGTAGTGGACTGATGGAGGTTCTCCGGCAGCCCACGAGCAACGGCATGGCTCCGTCCCACCAAGTTGCCCGGGGCATTGACTATCAAAGGCCGCGGAATATGCCCTTGAAGAGATCCATAATTATATGCCCTGACTATAAGTACAAAAGAGAGTCAATGCTCTCTCAATGCTATGGCGTTTTGCTCTTCTCTACTGAAGCGGTAGAGTTTCTCGTCCCTTATCTATTATATGAAGAGAGGCGCTTGATATATGCTTAGGGCCTTATATCTATCGAGCCGCCTTTTCTATTCTATCTCTTCTAATATTCGATCCTAAAACGGCAGTTGGATCTATATCCAAGTAGCAGTTGCAAGATATTGTATATACCAAGATTCCTTTCGAGGAGCTTCTCCTATAAGCGGCATCCTACGCTGTCATCGATATGGCACCCTCTGCTACGACCGAGATTGCGCCAATGCAACTACCCGTCCATGGGAAAGGGTCTCAAACGATTAGTGCCTCGGTACTGCATGGACCGAGGGATCTACGATTGGTGAGATTACTCACCTCAATCATTGCCTTCTTGTTACACAGAATTTGGGGTTCAATGCCTACCGAGTTTGTATATCCTGGTATCCGATTTAACTGATCGCGCGGTAATAGGAGACGAGGAGCATTGAACCACCCAGGGACGGCGAGCTTCAGATCTCTATCCACTCGACTGGAATCTGCGGTTCAGATGTTTCGTACTACAAGAAATTCGCGAATGGAGACCTCTGCGCTTGTCAACCCCTTTCCCTGGGCCATGAGTCGTCTGGTACCATTGTCGCGGTTGGTCCACAAGTGACCGGCTTCAAGATTGGGGATAGGGTTGCCCTAGAAGTTGGTATTCCCTGCAGCCAGTGCAGCATCTGCAGGCAAGGCAGATATAACCTATGCAAGAAGATGCGCTTCAGGAGTAGTGCCAAGAGCGTGCCTCACTTTCAGGGTACTTTGCAGGAAAGAATAAACCACCCGGCAGTCTGGTGTCATAAGTGCGTATTAAATTCAGCTTCACATTGTCTACCTTTCATATTAATGCATATTAAGATGCTAACCTCGAAAAAGACTCCCCGATCATGTCTCTTTCGAGGCTGCAGCCCTATTGGAGCCCTTGTCCGTAGGCATTCGCGCTGTGAATCGTGCCAATCCATCCCCTGGTTCTACAGCGCTTGTCATGGGAGCTGGAACAGTCGGCCTTCTGACTGCAGCCATGGCACTCCAGTCAGGCTGCACATCAGTTACTATCGCCGACGTTGATGTCGGCCGGGTAGATTACGCCATTAAACACGGCTTCGCGACCCATGGCTTCGTTGTTTCTCGGCCGTTACACCTATCTACTAGTAGTGCATCTATCTCCAGCAACTCGACCACTTTTGAGCCAGGGTCTATGACACCTAGCAGCATCATTTCCAACTCGTATCAGGGGCAACTCGAGCACGCTAGGCACCTAGCAGCCGATATCCTCTCCGTCTCCAGGCCACCGCCAGAATTTCAGAACCAGGATGAAGACGAGGGTGTTGATATAGCCTTTGAATGTACCGGGAAAGAGGCTTGCATGCAGACTTGCCTGTACGCTACTCGCCCCGGAGGTAAGGTCATCATGGTCGGCATGGGAACCCCTATTCAGACGGTACCACTGTCAGTAGCACACCTCAAGGAAATTGACATCCTCGGCATCTTTCGCTATGCAAATACTTACTCAACGGGAATCCGGCTGCTTTCTCCTCAAGGCCACGGCGGCGCTAGATCCATATTACCGAGTCTCGACAATATGGTGACTCATCGATTCAAGGGGCTATCCGCGGCCAAGGACGCTTTCGAACTAGCTGGCAGGACCGTGGATAATGATGGAAACCTCGTTCTCAAGGTCGTCATCGAAGCTTAGGAACCCACGAAATTCCTTCGCGCTAGAACGCACGCCCCTTATTGAACGGTTTTCCTTGATGCGCTAGTTTTAGTTATGCATTCCCTTTTTTTCTTTGTATGTGCCGGGTTACACGGGATTTGGGCAAGACTATATGCTCGGGCGAGCTTGATTTTGGCAGTGAGGACCACAGATCTTTTATATAATGGTGCAGAGGTTCGTTTCTGTCTCCTCTGTCTTAGAACCGGGGCGGTGACGACTTGAGTTAGATACACGCTAGTAGAGCGGCAGTAGATGTGGTGTGAAGTACAGGTCGCATCCTACATCAAATCTTTTCATTAGGACGTAATCTGCCTCTCGTAGTCTATCCTATGATAATAGATATCCAGATATCTAAGATTCAAATTAAGGGGTTCTCACGATTGTATTCCTGTCTACCTCTTATCATGGGCCATCGTCTATCATGGCTGGTAGTAACGCATACGCAATACCCAGAGCTAAGCCTAGTCTCTAATGGATTTCATTGAATGCCCCAAGCAGCTCGTCCAGGTACAAAACGCCTCCTTCGCCATGCAAATGCAATTCCTTATTCATTTCTGGTTCCGCATTTTTGTCAGTGACCTCTTGCGGGTACGGGGTGTGGATTCCTAAATCTCAGCAAATCGAGAACCCAGAGCCTTAGAGTCATCTAGATGTTTTTTATTCTGATTTCTAGTTGACTCAACGATGTCGTGTATTTTGCCGAGAGCTCGAAGTCTAACAGTGCTTTGCAATACGCCGTTGAGCAACTCCATAAGATGCACATCATTTGCCTCGCTGAGCATCTCTTCCTCAAATGCCTTGTTCGCTGAGGGAACCACCAGCGATAGTCTATTCACAAGAGCTTGAATGGATCGAAGTATGGTGTGGGAAGGTGTGGTGGGATCACCCTCACCAGTGACCATAGTAGTATCATCGCCTGTCAGGTGGGATGGGGGCAGTCGTTCGAGGTAGGTGACTAGGAGCTTGATGCGGGAATGTAGCATCTTGATTGAGTTTGCCTTTGCCGTTAGGGCTGCGATCATTTCTTCGTCCTCTCTCCCAAGGTAGTGCGCTTCACCTTCCATTGAACTCGAGTTATCTGCCGCCGACTCCAAGACTTTCATCTTCCGCTTGCCCTTGGGGTCGTCGGTATTTCCCGGCATGACCGTCTTCTGCTCTCGTGGTTCAACAGCGGTTGCATTCCCGGCCCCTTTCGCGACGAAATCCATACTAATCATCTCAGCCTCGCCTGTTTCCACACAGTACGGCAGTTCGCGGAACTTGAGCTGGAGCGGGAGCTCTACGTCATGCATCTCATTGTCTTCCCCCTCCTCATTTTTCCATTCGTCGGCCTCGTAGTTCGACTCGTAGATAGATATGGGCAGCCTGCTACCTGCGTCGTGCCGAATGGACTCTTCTGAGTGGAAGCCAAGTAACAGGGAGGATTCATTGTACTTGGAGAGAATCGAGTCGTGAATGGCGAGGATCGATGGGGTCGGGCCGCTCCTTGGAAATAGGGTGTACCAGCCAACAAAGTCTAGCTGGGGAGAAGTATGTATGGTTTTCACTAAAGACCTATCGTTAGAAATACGTTTACATGGGGTTTGCGAAACAGGACCGGGTAGAACACACTCTGCTGCAGCCGCTGAGTAAACCATTCATCATCTAGTACGACCTTGTCATTTTCGGTGCGTATAGCACACTCGAAAGCATGCTCTATGGTGACTTCGCGGCCATTTTGCTGGCCTATCAATGCACCGATAATGGGACCGGGCTGTTCTCTGAGGGTGTGGCGCGTGATGTAGTCGGAGATGGTGAGGAGGACCAAAGGATGCAGAACTGGCTGTAGACTGGAGTCGGAGGACTTCTGTGTTGATAGAAGCGGGTTTGCCTGGGCTCTCTCCATGCTTTTCGATAACCAATACGGAACTAAGGCAGGATACAGCCAAAGGTAGAAAAATCGTGAAGCTGTGCCCAGGCGTTGTGTATTCTAGAATTATTCGGTGATATACTTAAGTATCCTGTCTATTCGAGGGATGGGATAGCCTAGTCTTATGGATAGAGCTGTCAATGTTGGTGGGGCGAGTGCCCCGCTGTTACTGTACCTACATATCTAAGGGATCCACAGTGAGGGGCAAATATTATACACTGTCTGCACACTGTCTGTCGTATGTACCTTCCCCCCTAAAAATATGTATATATATATATTAGCTCGGGCCGGGAATGGCCTACTGCGAGTCTACTTCCTCTAGGTATGTTGGATTTTCAGCTTAGAACAGGCATCTCAGGTAATAGTCATCTAGGTAATAATAATGTCGAATCTTAGTGCGAGTGTTGTTGGCAGTTGTGCCTGTGGCTAGGTTGTGGCTAGAGTGCAAAGAGGATTAGGAAGGTCTGTGCTTACTTAAATGACTGCTTAGTCGCAAAAAAACTGGTCTAAGCGTTGCGCTATTAAATTTACTTATATAATTGTTTTTCTAAGCTATTTTTAAACTTAAGCATATATAATAACTATTAATACATTATTTTTTAACTTTTAATAATTATTTTTAAAACTAAATTTTAAAGCTTAATATAATAATTAATATATTTGTTTATTTAATTAATACTTGATTTATTTTATTTTTATTATTTTAATTATTATTAATTTAAATTTATATATTTAATATTAAAAAAAAACAAAAAGTAGTTATAAATAATTTATTAAATAATAATAAATGTTTTAAAAATTTATTTAAAAAAATAATAAAAAAAAAATATTAAATTATATTTAAAAAAAAAAAAAGTCAATTAAATAAAAGTAATTAATATATTAATAAAATTATATTTAAAAACTTTGAAAAGTTTAAAAAAAGCTATTGTTTTAAAATAAAAGCAATTGTTTTAACTATATAATAAAAACTATAGCAAATATTTAATAAAATAACTATAATAAAAATATTAAAACTTTTAATAATAATTAAATATATTAATAAAAATTTTAAAAACTTTTAAATTATTAAATTAAATATAAATAAAAGTAATAATATATTTAATTTAAATATTAAATAAAAAAACAAACAAATTGTTTTTTTTATTAATATAAACTTTTTTTTTTTGTTATTTTTTTTTTTTGTTTTTTAATTTAAATAATTTAAAAAACTTAAATGTACAATTTACAAAAAAAACTAGTATAAATATTAAAAATATTAATATTATTAAGTTTAAATAAAAACAATTTAAATATAAACTTAATAAAAAAAATTATTTTTAAAAAGTTTTAAATTAGTTAATTTATAAAAAAAACTTAAATTTAATATTATAAATTATAAGCTATATTTTTAATATATTTATTAATATATATAAAAAGTTTATATTAATTTAAATTATAACTAATATTTATAAAACAGCTTTTTTAAATTTAATAAAAAATATTAAAATTTTTTAATAAAACTTATAATATAAATAGTTAAATTTATTAAAAAAATTTATAAAAAAATTTAATTAATTATAAATGTTAATAAAACTTTATATATATATATATATAAAAAGATTTGAAATAATTTATAAAGTTTAAAGTTTATTTTTAAGTTTTAAAATTTTATATTGATTTATATATATATTTTACAAAAAAAAATACAACTAAAAAAGTTATATATAAATTATTTATATATATATATATATATAAAACTTATAAATTTTATAAATTTTAATAAGTTTTTATATTTTTTATTTATTTAATTATTTAATAAAAGTTTTAATTA
>MU378293.1:0-63779 GCA_022495175.1 Hypoxylon argillaceum | reverse complement strand
ACTAATTATTTATTAAATTATATTATTATTTAAAGCTTTTTAGCTATTTAAATTAAATATGCAATTTTAAGTTTAAAAAAACTATAATATATTTTTGTTTAAAATAAACAACAACTTAAATATATTATAAGTTAAACTTTTATAAAAAAAATAGTTTTATTTAGTTGTTATTTATACTTATTTATATAAAATATTATTATTTTAAAACTTTGTTAAAACGATTTATTTATTTGTAAATATAATGTTTTATTAAAATTGTAATAATAAATTGTAGTTTTATTATATATTGTTTTTTATACTGTTTTAAAAAATAATTATTTAATATTAATAAATTTGTAAAAAATAAATTAGCAATATTTTTTGTATTAATTTAAGTTTTTATTAACTATGTGTTTTTTTTGTTTTTTTTTTATTAAAAGCTTAATTATACATTTTTATAAAAGTTTAATTAATTATATATAATAAAGTAAAAAATTATAAAAAAAACTACTAATGCTAAAATATTGTTTTAATATTTTTAAACTATTTAAAAAAATAAAGTTTTAAAAAGTTTATATATATTTTGTTATAGTTAACATTTTTAAAACGTTAATATAAAACTTAAACAATTTAATTAAAAAATATTTAATAAAAGTTTTTTTTAAAGCTATAACAATATTGTATAATTAAAATAAGTTAAATATAATATTTAAATATTTAATATAGTTAACAAAATTGTTTAAATAAATAATAATATTATTAATAAATATATAACAATAATATAAATAATAATAAAACAATTTATTTATATATTTTTAAACATAAATAAATAAATTATAAAATTTTATAAAAATAATGTTTGATTTTTTTATTTTTTAAAAAGTAACAATAATAAATCGATTATAATAATAAAAATATATTTTAAATTAGTAAAAAAACTTAATTATATTAATAATTATAATATATTGTTTATTTAATAAACTATTTATTACATTTTTTTATAAAAAAAAAAAAAATTATTTAATATTATAATTTTATTAAATGTTTTTAAATTTATAACTATTTAGTTTTTATTTTAATTATAAACTTTTTTTTATATTATAAAAACAAAATAAACAAAAAGTGTTATTTTATTAATTTATAATATATAACTTTTTTTATAAAGCTTGTTATATATTATATTAAAAATGTTTATATTATATTTATTTAAAAAATATAAATAAATATTTAGTTTTTATTTTTGTTAATTATTAATAAAAAAAACTTTAAATTGTTTATTTTTAAATATATTTATTTTGTTTTTATTAATTTAAATATTATATATTTTAATAATATTTACAAATTTAGCTGTTTTAAATATATATTTAAAATAAATATATATATTTTTTTAATAACAGTTTTAAAAAAATTTATAAATATTTTTATATTTAATAAAATATAAATATTTATAATTTTAAGTTTTAAAAACTTATTAAAAATTAAAATATATAGCTTATTAATAAAAATTATGTTTATATTTGCAATTATATTAAATATAATGTTGAAAAAAAAAAAATTTAAAAATTATATATTTTTTAATTAATTTTTGCTTTTTATTAATATATAATTAGTTATATTTATAAAAATTAATATAATAATAATATTTTTTAGTTTTTTTATATTATATATTAATTTATTAAATATATTGTTAATAATAATAACAGTAATAATTAAAAATATTTTAAATTTAATATTTATAAATATTAACAAATTAATAAAAGCTAAAAATTTAAATTTAATTATTTTAAATAAAAAAACTAATAATATAGCTGTTATAAATATAAAAGTTTTAAAAGCTAGCTTTTATAAACTAATATAATTTTTACTATTGCAATTTTTACAAATTTATTTTAATTTAATTTTATAATTTATTTTAATAAAAACTTTTAATTTATTTATAACTAATATAATTTTAAATATTTTTATATTAAAAATTATATTTATTATATTTTTATAAATAATTATAAAATAAAAACTATAATTTATAAACAAAAATTTATATTTAATTTATAAATATATACTTTTATTATTTTATAATATAATAAAATATATAATAGTTATTTTATATATATATTTTTTATTTTATATAAAAATTTCAAATAATATAATAAAATTATTTAAATTATAAAAAGTAATAATATTATTTAAATAATTAATAATAATATTATAAGTTTAAAAAAAGTCGTTTTTAAAAAAGATATTTAGTTATAAATAGTTATTTATTATTTATTTTTTTTTTATATTTAATAATTTTAAGCTTTTTTTTTATATTTATTTTTTATATATAAAATATAAACTTTGTTTATTTTATTAAAGCTACTTTTATATTATTAATTATAGTTATATTATTATTTTTTTATTTATAATATATTTAAAAGTTTTTATATATAATTAATTAATTATAATATTATTTATATTAAAATTAATATAAATTTATATATTTATATTAATAAATTTTATATATATATTAATATATAAATATATATAATTTAAATATAAAATTTTATTATAACAATTAAAATTAAATGTTTTAATAATAAAAATATTTATTTTAATAACTTTAATAAATTTAATATATATAAAAATATTAAAAATAACTATTATAATAATTAATTTTTTATTAAAAGTTTTTAAAACTAAAAATAAATTTAAAATATTTTTAAGCTTATAAATAATATTATTTTTTATAAATTAATATATTTTAAAATATTAAAATAATATATTATATAAAAGTATTTCTATAATATAATAGTTATATATTTAATATATAAAGTTTATAAAAAATAAAATTAAAATTTTTTTTAACTAATGTTTTTTTTTATACTTTTTTAAATATAGTTTAAAAATACTGCTAAATTTATATTATTTATAATATTTATAACATATATAATTAAAGTTTAAAATATAAAAAAAAAACTAATTATTATTTTTAAATTTTAAAAATAAAACTTGTTTTTTTAACTTTTTTTTAGTGTTTTTTTTTAAAAAGTATATATAGTTTTTTTTTTTTTTTTTGTTATAATGTTTTTTTTTACAACATTGTTTTTGTTTATAATTACTATTATAATTATAGTTGCAATTATAGTTATAATTACAATTATAGTTTTAATTATAATTACATTTGTAGTTATAATTGCATTTTTTTTTTTATAAATAATAACTTTTGTAATAGCTATTACAATAATTATTACAATTATAATTGTAGTTTTTATTTTAATAACAGCAATTATAACTATAGTTTTAATTATTATTATAATTGCTGCTTTAATTATATTAACAATAAAATCTATTATTAAAATGTTGTTTTTATTTATAATTATAGTAATTAAAATAACAATTAAACTTATTATATAAAAATTTTAAAATTTATATTAGTTTTTAAATAGTTATATTAAAAAAATATTTTATTTTAAACTTTATATTAAAGTATTATTTTATAACTTTTTATTTAAAACTATAATAAATTTTTTTAATTTTTTATATATATTTTTTTAATATATTTTTAAACTTAAACCAATAAATATAATTTATAATAGTTTTATTTTATTAGTTATAAATATTTTTTATAATATTTTACTAATTAAAATTATTTTGTTTAAAAGTTTTATTAATTTATATATATTTCAATTTGTATTAAATAAATTAAAATAATATATTTTAATTTTTAATAATATTATATAAATAAAAAAAGCTATTGAAAAACTTTTAAATAGTTTAATTAAAACAAATTTTAAAATAATTTTTTAATTTTTTTAATATTTTGTTAAAACTAGTTTTATAAAAAATTCATTTATTATTTATACTAATTTTATTGTTTTATTAAAACAATATTGATTTAATTAATAAATAATTAAATATTAAAAATATTTAATTAATATTTAACAATATTAAATTTTTAATTAAAATATTAATATAGTTTATAAAAAAATAAACATTTATATAAATAATGTTTTTTTTATTAATAATTACTTTTTAATTATTAAAGTTTATTTATTTAAAGTTAAATATACTAATATTATTATATTTAATTTTATATATATTGCTTTTAATAAAATTTAAATTTATTTTAAAAATAATATAATAAAAATTGCGTTTATATTTTAAAATAAAATTATTGTTGCTATTATTAAAATTGTTAAAAAAAAATTTTTTAATACTAGTATTTTTAAAAAAAAATAGCTACTTTTTAGTAAAAATAAATATAAAAACAAATATAAAAATAAAAATAAATTTTAATTTAAATATAAATAAAAATGTAAATTTTAATATAAATATAAATGTTAATATAAAATTAACGTTAAATTAAAATATAAATATATTAAAATTTACTAATAACTTAAATATTTAATTATAAAAAAAGTTGCTAATAAGTAAAAAAAGCAAAAATATAAAAAAAAAAAAAAATTAAATAGTAATATTAATATATTAAAATATTTAATATAAACTTTTTAATTTGTTTTTATAACAAAGTTAATTTTAATAATTAAATTATATATTTTTTTTTAAAAATCGAAAAATTTATTAAACTTTTTTATTATATTGTTATTTGATTTTTTTTACTTTTTTAATATTATTTACTAATTAATTAACATTATTTTTAAACAATTTAATATTTATTTTATTATTTTTATATTTTATTAAAATAATATATAATTAAAAGTTTATAATTATATAATATTATATATATAATTAATAATAAATTTATTAAATTTAAATTTAATTAAAGCAATAGCGATTATATTAGTATTAAAAGTTTTTAATAAACAATTAAACTTAAATTAAATTTATATAAATTAATTAATTAAATTAAAACATAAATTATTAAATAGCAAATTTAGTATTTTATTTAATAAATATTTAAAAAAAATAACTTTTTTTTTTTTTTTTTTTTTTTTTAGTTTTAGTTAATATAATAAAAATAATATAAAATAAACTATAAATAATAGAAATATTTATATAATTATTAATTAAAATATATATATTTTTAAATAATTAATTAAATAAAAAAATATTTTATATTTTAAATAAACTTTTTTTAAAATATATATATTTTTAATTAAATTGTTAAGCATGTTTTAACAACTATTTTTTTTTTTGTAATTTGTTAAAAAACTAAACATATATACTTTAATAAAAAAAATTTATAAACATTTGTAAAAATAGTAAATATTGTTATAATAAAGCATGTTTTTATAACTAAATATACTGCTATTTTTTAAAATGCAAAAAAATATTATTAAGCTTGTTTTTTATATTAATATATTAAACTATTTATAAAACTTAACAGAAATATAAAATAAAATAGTACTAAATAAAAATAATATAAAAAAACTAAGCTATTAAAATATTAAACATTTTTGCAATATTAATATTTGCTTTATTTAAATTAATTATAACAATTTAATACAAATGTATATATATATATTGCTGCTAATAAAAAAAGTTTTTTCGATTTTAAAAGATTTAAAAAATAATAATATAATAATAGTTTAGTTTAATTTTACAATAAAATTATAAAAAGTATTAATTTAATAAATATAATTAAAAGTAGTTAAATAAAATAATAATAAAAAGTAAAATATAAATTGAATAAAAAAAAAAACTTGTAGCAATTTTTAAAACTTAAAGTTTAATTATATATATAAATTTTTATAAGTTTTTATAAGTTTTTATAAGTTTTTATTTAATTTACAAGTATATATAAGTGTTACTTTTTTTATAAATGCTAACTAATATAGCTTACTTTAAAAAGCGCGTTACTTTTATACAAGCTTTTTTATTTAAAACCCCTAGAGGTTTTTATCACTTATATTATAATTAGGTGGTTAAGCCTCCAACCACTTGGCCACGGTCCAAAAAAGTACAAAACACCAAGTTGTCAGAACTTGGTTTTAGAAGCTTATATCAATAAGTTATTAAAACGCAGCTATAACAACAGTTGCATTAGTTATAGTTGTAACAGCGTTATACTACCTTTTTTTACAGTTGACTTTTTATATGCAAAAAACCAACTTTAAATTAATAAAAGCTAATTTTATTTTAAATTAGCAATAAAAATATTTATTTATTTATATTTATATTGTTTATAAATAAAAATAAAACTTAGCTATTAATAAATACTAAAAAGTTATATAAGTTTTTTTTTTACTATATATCGAACTTATAGCTTTTAAATAATTTGGTATAATGTTATAATCAAATGATTAAGCTTTTAATTATTTAGCTACAGTTTAAAAGAGTATAAAATATTAAGTTGTTAAAACTTAGTTTTAAAAGCTTATATTAATAAATCGTTAAAACATAGCTATAACAATAGCTATATCAATTATAGTTATAATAACGTTATAATTTATATTAATTTAAAATATATTATAAATATTACTATTAAAAACTTAAAATAACAATTTTTTTATATAACTTTTATTTATTAGTTATTAATAATAGTTTTAAAAAATTTAATATTATTAAATTATAAATAAATAATATTTTTAATTTTATAATTTTAAAATTTTTAATTAAAAAAAAAGCTAAATTTTATATAATAAAATTTAAAATAAAATTTAAACAAATTTTAAATAAAAATAATTTAATTAAAGTTAATAATATTTAAATTATATTTATAAACAAATATATTATATTAACTTAAAAAAGTTAAATTATATAATTAGTTAAAATTAATTTTTATATAAACAATTTTATATAATAATATATTTTTTAATATATTTAAAATATATATATAAATAATATTTATTAATTAAAAATTTTATATAATTTATTTACTATTGTTTAAATTGTTAATTTTTAAAAAACTAATATAATTATTTTAAATAAATAAATTAAATAATAAATTAATAATTATAATTATAAATTAATATTTATATTTTTTAATTTATATTATATAAAGTTTTTTATTTTTATAAATAGTTTATTTATAAATAATATAAATATAATATTATAAATTAAATTTTTAATTATATTAATTATAAAAACTTATATAAAAAATAATATTAACTTTAAATTTAAAATTTTTAACAATATTATTTATTAAAATTTAAATAAATATAAATAAATAATTAAAAATATATTAGCTAATAAATTATATAAAATAATTAATAAATTTAATAATATAATTATTTTTTATATAACTTTTTAAAAATTTTTAAAAATGTTAAATATATTATAAGTTTTAATAATTTTATGTTTTAATTTAAAATTATTATATAATTATTTAGTTAAATTTAATATAATATAAAAAAAACAATTTATAATTAATATTATATTGCTATAAAAATTATATAAAAAAAAAAATTTTTTTTAAAATATATTAAATTAACAAAAAAAATAATTTAATTAATATATTAACAAAAAAAGTACTAAATTAAACATTTAAAATATTAGTTTTAACTAATAAGTTATATATATAAATAAAAATATATATAAAAAAAAATTAAAAAATATATATATATATAAAAAACTACAATTAAAAAAAAAGTTTATAATTATTGAAATAATAATATTAGTTATAGTTAATATATATTTAAATTTTTTTTATATAATTTACTATTTATTTATTAAATAATTAGTTATATTTTGTTATATATAATGTTAATAAGCTGTTAATAAGTTTATACAACTTTTGTATATATGTTATATATACAAAAAAAAAAATTTAAATATAAAAACAACAATAGTATTATATAATTATAGTATTATATTCTGTTTTAGTTTTACTGTATATAATTAATTATATAAAACTAAATCAACATTTAATATTATTTTTATAATTTTAAAACTAGTTTAATTTAATTTAAATTTAAATTTTAAATATTATATTAATATTAATAAAGTAATTTTTTATTTATATAAAATAAAATATTATATTTTTTAATATAAAATAAAAAATAACTTTATAATAATTAATAACTTTTTTTTTATTAATAATATTTTAAATTATAAAAATTTACAAATTTATATAATAATTTTATTTAAAAATATAATAAATTAAAAAATTATAAAATAAAATATTGTTATTATTTTAATAATTAAAACAAAGCTTTTAATTTTATTATAAATTTTAAAAAAAAGTTTATTTATAAATTAACTTTTTAAAAAATTAAGTTTTAAATTAAAAAAAAGCTATATAATAATTTAATATAATAATTTTTAAATAATAAAACTAATAAATAAAAAAATAACAGTTTTAAAAATTAAATTAAAATATATTAATATATATAATTATTAATTAAAGTAAAAAGTTTAACAAAAATATTTATAAATTAAATATATATTTATAAATAAAATAATTATAAATAAACTTATAAAAAGTTTTATAAAAAAAAAAATAAAAAAACTTTTTAAAACAATTTAATTTAATTAATATAAAAAAAAAATTATAAATAAAATAAATAAAAAAAACTATTTATAAAAATTTAAAAACTTTAAAAAAAAGCTTTAAAAAAAATTAATAAATTATTAATTTAAAACTAGCTAATAATTTTTAAATTAATTTTAATACTTTTAAAAATAATTTTATAACTTTTAAATTAATTAATATAAATTAAAATTAATATATAGCTTTTAAATTAATTAAAAATATAATAAAAAGTTAAAAAAATAATATATACTTTATTATATTATTTATTTATTTAAATATATATATATGTTATTTTATTATATTATTAAATCATTTTAAATTATTTAAAACATTTAAAAATGTAATAAAAAATCAACAAAAAAAGTTAATACATTTTTAAATTATTTTTTTGTTTAAATATTAACTAGTTTTTTTATTAATTTATTATTAATATTTTTAAAACAATTATTAAATTAAATTAAAACTTATTTTAAGTTTTTTATATTAATTAAAACAATATTTTAAAAGTTTAACTTTATAAAAGTGTATTAAAAATATAAAAAATAAATTAAGTTCTATATTTTAATACTAAAAAAATCTAACTAAAAAAAGGTATTTTTTGCTTTAAAGAGTTTTATTTATGTACTTATTTTGTATGCTAAAGAAAAATCTCTCAGAACAGCGGTAACAACAACAACAACAATAATAAACCAATCAATCGAATCAATCAAGAAGGCTTATTTTTAACATATACTTACATGTACTACGGCGTACTTGCTATTTCATTTTTCTTATACTTTAGTATATAAGCCATCATCTATACTAAAATAAAAGGCTTTCTAGTACACATCTTAATTAGAAAGTGTTAGAAGTTCACCCGTGATTCCAGCGTCTCAGATAGTTCTCACGAGACGGTTGAGATCCAAAATGCGCCCCGTGTCCATGAACTTGGATATGGCGCTTCGCATCATGTGTATCTCCATAGCGCTGCCTGTATATGAGGTTACACGAGCAGGTATGCGATAGGGAGAAGCAGAGAACAAGCCGGACCTTGTTAGCCACGATTTATATCCACAATATCCGCCATGTCACTTAACGTTTCTCCCGTATGTATTTTTCCACGTTTACCGTGGCTCTCGTTCGAAGCTATATTCGCTTGCCAGCAGGCGTAAACTAATTGCCGCCACCCTTCGGGACTATACGGCGTCGCTTAGGCATGCGAGATGGCAGCACATCGCTAAACCTGCAAGGCGTATATAGTTCCGGAAGATGGTGTGCAGGGCGCGTCCGGCCGAGCCATCCCATCCAAGTATGCAAAAGCCTAGACTACTCTGGCAGTTCTACAATACACACACGCAATAACCTGTAAGTATAGGGGTTGTGCTTCTACAACATAAATTCAATCGCCTTTAGATACGGTTGCCTTAAGAAATAAAGATCATGATGTGCTACCAAATCTGCACTCTCGCGCCGAGGGTGAGGATCTCCATAAAACGTGTGAGATCTTATAAAAAGAAAAAAATGACACCGACTTTCCATGTCCAGACAAGTCGGTGACTTCACATTCAGGACTAAGGGTCTCTAGTATGAAGGCCTAGACCCAAGGGCTGTTTGTTCGCGCTGGACAACAAGCACGATCCCTTCGCTGTTTGTCTGGCATCTAGGAGGCCAGGCTTTGAGCGCCGTGCTATATTTATAGATCAAGCAACGGCAATCACACAAGAATGGACAAGAATGGTGAGTCGAAGTAATACTTTAAGGCTAATAGCAACGACAGGACTCCCTAGTAGAGTGGCTGTTCTAAACGTATCTTTTGATATCGCTCATGCATACTGTAATGTATAATCTTAAGTGGCTACTCATAGTATTTATCTTATCACAAGGTACGAAGGCATTCGACTCTACCAGCCTCGATAGCTAGGTCGATAATTCCCAGCTCAGATGAGTGGCAGAAGATAGGCCCGAATCCACAGGTAACGATCAGAATACCGAGTTCAAGAGGTTGATTCCCTTGTGGAAGTGCATAGCAATCCAGCGTGGCACGCACGAGTTCTCTCTATAAAGTGTGTCATGGCGGGATACATAGGACAAGACGTATACCCCTCTGCCCATGGATATATGCAAGCAGGCCTTGAAAACAATCACATGCTAGATAGAGAACATTATCTTGAGAATACGCAGCATCGCTCACAGAACTGCGGTTAATTCTAGCTAGCGACTACGGCACAAAGCTCTCTTCAGCGCCGAGACATGCATTCTACAAACATCTACTTAGCCCCAGGCCCAAACAACGCCTTCTGGGTATCATAAGTATACGCCAGCGTGCCATGCCAGTAATTCGGCGCCTCCGCCTTGCAGATAAGCCACGCCTCATCCAGGGCCTTGACCACGTCCTCCGGCAGGGGCCCCTTCTCCAGGTTATCCAGGTTGGAGTCGAGCTGCTCGTACGACGAGATGCCGATGATGATGCCGTCGCCGCCGCCGTTGGCGACGCGCAGCTGGCTGTGGTGCACGGCCCAGCGCAGCGCGGTCTCGATCATGGTGAGCCCCGGGTGCGCCTCGAGGGCGCGCTCGATGGTCTGCAGCGCGCGGAACGTGCTGTCCTTGATGTACCGCTCGCGGTAGTTTGCTGCGGATGGGTTCTTGGCGCTGAAGCGGCCCTCTTCTGCGACGTAGTCCGTGCTCTTGATCTTGCCGCTGAACAGGCCGCCCGCGACTGTGTGCATGAGGTTAGAGGTGGGGGGTCGTTATAATGAATACGGAGATGGCGTGAAACTCGGTCTGAGCTCTGGAGATATAAGGAGAATCCTCTTGGGCTTTATAGGGAGGAGTGAAGGGGAGGAAAGGGGTGTTGAAGTACGTACTTGGGTTATAAACCACGATATCAAGACCATACCGGCGGCAGGCAGGTATCAGCTCTGGCTCAATGCCACGGGTGATGGCATTATACATCGCCTCTATCATAAACCGTCAGCCGTACATTCTCGAATACCGAATACGTAAAATGTCCAAGTTCCGGTTCCGCTTGAGCCATGATGTGATATAGTCAGTGTTCACTCACGATAAATAGTAGGCCGCACCCAGCCATTATACTTGCAAATCATGACGACCTCAGCCACCTCAGCAGCCGTGAAGTTCGAGAGACCCAGCCGGACAAACTTGCCCGCCTTATGCAGTTTATCAACAGCCTCGAGCGTCTCCGCAAAAGGCGTAGTTCTGTCCGCGGCATGGAGATAGCAGATCTAGCACCTTGTCAGCCTTTCTATTCCCATATCTCACCTCAGAACTCAATATCCCAGCCCGCAAAGCAGCATATAAACCTCAAAACCTCAAAACGAAGAGCAATAATCCCACGCCACTAACACCCTCACCCCTCCCTCTCTCTACTAAGAAAACAAACTCACATCAACGCACTCAGCCCCCAGCTCAGCCAAGCTCGTGTCCAAGCTCTCCACGATCTTCGCGGCCGCGTGGTCGCCCTGGGCGCCGGGGTACTGGAACTTGGTGGCGAGCGCGAGCCCGCGCTCGCGCCAGCCGGCGTCGCGCGTGAACGCCTCCTGGCGGCGCCCCGTGTACACGCGCGCCGTGTCGACCTCGTTGTACCCGCGCGCCTGGAAGCGGTCCAGCACGCGCTTGTACTCGGCCAGCTCCGTGATCCGCGCGCCCTTGGCCTCGTCCGGCCCGAAGGTCATCAGGCCCAGGATGACGCGGTCCTTTGGCGAGGACGGGATGAGGGGCATTTTGACGGCTCGGGTGGTTGTTGGGGTAGGGTAGGGTAGGGTAAGGGTAGGGGTAGAGTTTGAGGGGGTGTGTGTGTGTGGCTTTGATGTAAGTGAGACGGGAAGGAATAGGTGATAGGCTCTGCGGGTTTTCTTGGGTGGTATTGGGTCTTCTAGGCGAAGAATAGGATGAATGAAATATATAATCTATGAACTTGCTGCTATGGCGCTCTTCTCTACTTATTTGTATGTAACCGGATATGTTTGCTTCAATCCCTATGGCAATAAGGGCGCCAGCGGAATGCGGACATGGCTTGCATGGGTTACATCATTGAACATCGGCCGTTGTTCGGCGATAGGACATCGTTTCCTACATATTTTCTAAGTAGTAATATCTGAATCCTAACCCGCCTCGCTAATTCGGTGATAATGATACGACCTACCCCGCTAGAGTTACGGATTTCGCTCTCAAACTCCATCCGACTATTCCCTTTGGCCCCTAAGCTATCATAAGCATTCTCTAGACTGCCTATTCACATCTACATCTGGACTTATCGGTTGTACTGTGATGGTAACACCGCCGTAGTAAAAGTTTGTAAGGCCTACCTATGTTCTTAGCTACAGATACCTACCTTGCTTAGATGATCTCGTACGGAATTATAGTCCCTAAATGCGTCATACCGATATAGGTACCATCTATCCCGGCGCGTGGGAGGTGGGGTAATACTAAGGTAACTACATAGGTAGCAACTAGGCGTATGCATATGATCTACCTTGTACATATGTACTATGTAGGTAACTTGAATGCAGTTTATATATACCTTAGGTACTATTCAGAATTGGTCATTAGTTAGGTATAGAAGATTGCGAGGCCACTACTTACACCTACGACTTGATCTAAACGTTAAAATATGCCTCCACTGTCCAGAAACGATGAAATTGTAAAGTTAAACAGTAGTATAGGCTTATCATAGAGTAAATTGTCTACATCTCTCTAAGCTCCTGCCCAAGGCGCTACACGTTTTGAATACTACAATCGGCGTTTTCCTTCCCCATATTTATTAAATCATGTCTAGAATCGGTATATCGACACTGAGAACGCAGAGCATAGCGTGTGAAACGGGAGGGAGTTACCCATATTGACGAGATCGGGCTCATAGCGTGTAGGTGAGGCGGATGAGGTCGCTAAGAGCTGCGTTTTTTTTCCTCTGGCCACTGGGTCGCATAGGGCGACATAGGTATCATATCACGCATTCAATGATATCAAGCTAAACATCGCTACTTAGACTAGAGACATCTTTGATTACCGGACAACAACCTCAATCTCTTGCCCAACAAAAGCTGGCAGCTCAGATTCAATATCCTGCCACGTCTTGGTACCATCAACCACGGAGCGGATTACGGCAAGGATCTGGTCCTCATCAGCTCGGACTTGTTTTGTCGAATCTCGATCTCTCAACGTCACTGTCTTGTCTTGAACTGTCTGGAAATCAATCGTGATACCGAGTGGCGTGCCAAGTTCATCGTTACGGCTGTAACGCTTGCCGATTGTCGCCGAAGAATCATCGATGCGGTTAGAAACCCCAATCTTTCGGAGCTTCTGGGATATTTCGCGGCAAAATGGCCGGAAGGCATCATTGTTGGAAAGAGGCACGATGATAACCTTGGTCGGTGCAACGGTAGGTGGAAACGACAGAACCTAATAGATAGCCAGTCAGCATGGTTTTCCGAGTAGGACAAAACCATAGTACTCACACCACGGGACTCGTCACCACCCTCGCTGGCACGGGTCCAGTAAGAATGTTCCATGAGCGCGCTAGATAGATAGACGCTTAGCATACCGATGCGATTTTGAGGTGGGTTTGGGACCTACTATAGTATCCTTCCAATGCCAAATGAGGGTTCGATCACATTGGGAATGAATTCACGAACGTTCTCCGTTCTTGTCCGCTGCTCAATCGTGAGAAGCTCTGCAGGCACGGTCACTTTGCCATCATTTTCAACGCCAGCAACCTCGATGGTTAAGGAGCCAGTAGTCTCCAGGGACTTCGCAAGTTCTTCTCTTTGGGATTGGGTTGTCGCAAGTAAAGCGTCTTCCACAAATCTGCCGCTCTTTTTGAAATAGGGGCCGAATTTCTTTCTCTGTAGCTCTACTTCCCACTCTGTTACTTGTATAGGCTCAGGGAGTCGCTGACGGACAATGAGCGAGGCACCCGTCTTTTTCGCATGTACACTTAGGTCGTATGCGCTACGGTCTGCACATCCAACACATTCAATCCAACCATACGAGGTCAGTAATTCGGCATCCCACTAGAAACAAAAGCTGTGTCAGTCTATGCCACTCGAGGACATTGTTCGACTCCGCTTCTTATCAAGATGATTGAAGGAGAGCTACTTCGTGAGGGAAGGGAGATGGTAAGGAGATTTACTCACGCAGTCGGCAGCATAATGAGCCATCTCATTTGCCATGTGTTGTCTGAAACGAATCTTGGTCTGATCTACACCAATCGTCTTAAGGAAGAGGTGGATGCGAGCCAAAAAGTAGCCAAGAGTTTCGTTGTCGACGGTACCATCTGCGACTGCTTGGCCAATGGTGACCTTTTGAACATGTGTCTTCCCCGAAAGCTGTGTCTCTCTGTTCAGAAGTACCAATTCAACGTCCTTGACTTGGTTAAAGCGCGGGTGCTTCTTGCCACCCTCTGGGTCTACAAAGTGCTCAATCTCTGCCATGAGAAACTCCCGCACGCGCAGTAAGCCAGATCTAGGCGAAATTTCATTACGATAGGACCTGCCGATGGAGGCGGAGGCGAAAGGCATCTGTTGCTGGTTGAAATCGAGCAGCTTAGAAAAATTCAAGAACTGGCCCTGGGCTGTTTCGGGTCTCAGGTAGCCGCGAAGGTTGCTACTCGGGCCGATGCTTGTGGAAAACATGAGGTTGAAGTCGACTGGGGGTAATGGTTGCACGTCGGTGGCTGGGTTCCTGAGATCGAACTTCTTGATCAGCTCGCCGAGCTCTTGTGTGTTGTAATTGTCGATCTTAGCCAGGGTCTCCTCGTATTCTTGGACCACGGTATCATCGAGTCTGACGGCCACGGCAACAGCTCCCTTGGTCTTGCGCTTCTTCTTCGTATCCTCCTCTTTGCTCTCGATTGTTAGGCCACGGGCTTCCTTGTCGCCCTTGAGTCGGTTCTCGAGGATTTCCTCGATGAAGTGGTCGGCACGGAAGATTTCGCCGTTCTTGGGGTCCTTGCACATGGAGTCGGCGAACTTGTCAACGTGGCCGCTCGTCTTCAACACTTCGGCGGGAGTTAGGACAGTGCAGTCGACCTCGAGCATATCCTCCTCGAGGATGAAGTGTTTGCGCCAGACATCAATGACGCCCTGTTGGAGAGCGCAGCCGGGAGGACCATAGTCGTAGAGACCAGAAACGCCGCCATATATCTATGGACAACTATGTTAGATTCTCATGACACTAGAGGGACGACTCAGGAGTTCTGGATTGGGGAATGCGTTTGCACGTACCTCGAAACTCGGCGTATAAAACATACGCCGCCTCAGCATGGCATCGAAGGTGGTGCGGTCAAGGGGTTCACCCTTGAGGGTGGTGGCTGTGGTCGTCATGACTGGGGGCTTTTTCCTGGGCGATATGGCGTACGAGTGGATTGGAATGGTCGATGAAGGACAGAATGCAACAGATATTGTTGGAGTAGATGGTCTAGGGTGCTGTATATGATAATTATAGTGATAGCTTATACGACCAGCTAGTGAGGGTCGGGGAACAATGCGAAAGACCCGCATCAACTCGGTAGAATAGCTGTTATGCGAGAGGAGGGATGGCGGTGGCAGGCCGGAACATAAAAAAAACAGAAATACCAGTGGAGGGGCACCAGTTAGGTAGGTACGAGATCGGACTCTCGTTGACTAGGTACCTATCTACAGTTGACTCAATCTAGCATTGGTGCATATAGCGCTTGACTCATCCAACCAGTGGCCAGAAGTGGCCTTTTTTTCCCCTGTATGCACCTATCTAGATTGACCAACCCCGCTATACACACGTGACAAGGCACCAAAAACTCTATGCGCGTGTATGTACAGTAGGAACCCCTCCATTAGCGTCTGCTTACTAAGGAGGGGTAAGTAGGTTATAATATCCGGTCTATATACATATTCTTTATATGGATATATCTCTACATTATGCAATTAAAGATGCTAATTCAACTTCTACATATATGTGCATCTGATGTCCTCGGCTTATCCCTGCTAGCCCCGCTTATATAGAGAGTACACCCATTTTCACTCATTAACGCGTGTTAGGGTCGCGTCTCGGGTCATTCACCACCACTCATCTCACATCATATTGCCGCCCTTGGCGCGTCCCTATTGTCACAAACTATCACCAAACCATCAGCCAAATTTCATTAGCATAGGCAAACAGAATGCTATTTGGCTACTATCAATGTTAGTCGCAATTCAGTAATATTCTGTCGCATTGCATAGCTGTTGTTTTATTCACATCGAGACATCGACTGTTCTCCTCGACTTGACAATAGACCTTGCAGCATATCTAATCTTACTGTTCTCAGTCCCCTCAACATCAGCCCTAGTTTTCCTGCCTATCTTGAGAAGGAAGCCTTCCCCTCCTCTGACATATACTCTACCCAACGACTGAAACACCACACCTCTTCTCCCATAACGACATACAGGCATACCGTGATACACACATTTTCGGCATGGTTCAACCAGCAGCCGCAGCTGCTGCAAAGCCTGCTCCTGAACCTGGCATCTATAGCGCCACATACAGCGGTGTAAGTCGGTATCTCCCGGCTCCGTCCTTCGATTTTATTCCTACCCTCTCGTCCAACATTAAAGCTGGCGATAGTATCTAGCTAACGCCTGATGTGTATGTTCAGATTCCCGTGTACGAGTACCAATTTGGTCCAGAGCTCAAGGAGCATGTGATGCGCCGGAAAGCAGACAATTGGATCAATGCCACTCATATCCTCAAATGCGCGGGCTTTGACAAGCCTGCCCGCACCCGTATCCTCGAGCGTGAAGTTCAGAAAGACGTCCACGAGAAGATCCAGGGTGGCTACGGCAAATACCAGGGCACCTGGATCCCCTTAGAAGTGGGAGAACAGCTCGCCCAGAGGAATAACATTTATGATCGCCTACGACTCATCTTCGAGTACACGGCAGGCGGTGAAAGCCCACCCCCAGCTCCCCGCCATACGAGCAAGCCTAAAGCTCCCCGGAAACCAGCAGTGCCTAAGTGGAACAGTAGGTGTTTGTCCAAGTAAAATCCTAGCAACACATCTCTAACCTTGATATGGCAGACCGTCCCCCTCCTCCACCACCGCCGCCCCCTCCGAGGGAAGAATTCGAGCCGGCAAGCCAGCTAGTAAATGAGGATGAAATACCGGACAATGTTACAGTCGCCTCCATATCGTATGCGGCAGAAGATGAGCGCCATGATCTGTCCCAATTTTCAACCGGCCATCGAAAACGAACCCGGGACGAGACGATCCAAGATCTTACCGAGCAACAGCACTCTGTCTATGGCGACGAGCTTCTTGATTATTTTCTCATTTCTCGCCAAGAGGAACCCACTTTCCGACCCGAACCTCCACCCAACTTCCAACCTGACTGGCCTATCGATTCTGAAAAACATAGTGCTCTCCACTGGGCAAGCGCCATGGGTGATGTAGATGTTATCAAGCAGTTGAAACGGTTCGGAGCAAATTTAGGGGCACGCAATTGCCGAGGCGAGACCCCCTTTATGCGGTCCGTCAATTTCACCAACTGCTATGAAAAGCAGACATTTCCTGCAGTGCTGAAGGAGCTCTTCGACACCATACCCATTCGGGATGAGTCGGGTTGCACTGTTATTCATCATGCTTCCATGATGAAGAGCGGTCGGGTACAAAGCCAATCGTGTTCCCGCTACTATCTAGACAGCATTCTAAACAGGCTTCAAGAAACTCATGATGCTAACTACGTTCACCAATTACTGGACCTGCAAGATCAGAATGGCAACACTGCTTTGCACTTGGCTGCAAAAGCAAAGGCAAGAAAATGCGTCCGCGCACTTCTTGGCCGCGGAGCCGCTTCTGATATTCCCAACCTGGAGGGCGTTCGTGCCGATGAACTTATCAAAGAATTAAACGCGACGAGAAATATGAGAGAACGGGCGCCGCAGCGGTCTTCCTCACCTTTTGCCCCCGAATCTCAGCGCCATTTTTCGTTTCGCGACGCGTTGTCCGATTCTGTCACCAAGCTTGCAGTGCCATATAGCTCAGAGGCTGCTAGTACTGTTCAGAACAAGATTACGCCTCTGGTGCTTGAAAAATTCCAGAATTTAGCTCGTAACTACGAGGAGGAATGGAAGGACAAAATCGAAGCCGAAAATGAAGCTCGTCGGTTATTGGGAAACGCAGAAACCGAGTTATCTGCTGTGCGTCAGCACATAGCTGATCTCGAGAGTAGTCTGGAGACGCAAGAAGAAGCTGCCAAGACAGTCAGTGAGTCAGTTTTAGCTCAGGACCAAGTCTTGTCTCTTCTAGCAAATCAAAGCCGGTATCATGTGCAGGCCTCAGTTGAGCAGAGCCTAGCGTTTATGAATGGAGACCAAGGTGAAGACTCATATGAGGATCGGCTCAGGCTTGCTCACGAACTCAACGAACTCGTTCACAGACAGAGACAGGCGGAACAAGAATACGTTAATGCACTAGGTCACTCCGGCACCGGCGAGAAAATCGACAAGTACCGTCGATTATTGAAACAATGCCTGGACCGTCAAGCTGCAGAAAACCTCGATGCGCACTTAGATGACTTGATCGATATGATGGAAGAGGAACGAAGCGAGGGATTAGTAGCGCTACCTGACCAAGGAGATCCCATGATGATCTGTTAGGCTTTGCTTGTGCTTACACGCAGAGTTATTAATCAACCTTTTGTGCACTACAGCAAATGTAACGCTACTTGGCTTGTGGGCTTGATACGGGTGTATATGTACTCAATAGGCGTGGCAGTCTCGGTTCAAGACGTGTAGTGTACATTATGTTTCGCAGGCGGCGGTGTCGAATTATCAAAAAAAAAAAAACACTGATCCGAGATATATATTATCCAACAAATACTTATCAAAGTTCTTCTCGAGCTTTCATGCACGTGAGTTTCGTACGTAATCCACAAATGAAAATGTTCAAATGACGAACTGCCAATGTATAAATCGAACTCTGATATACCCCGTAATACTAGGATTGTTTAGTCAGAATCATGGGATTCACTTGGACATATGGTGCCATTGTTGGTTGTGCCTTTCATCTTGATAGGATCAAGCTCTGTCTTATAAATACATTTATCTCTTCAAAATCTACTATCTACACAATATTACACGCTCGATATCGAGCCGTTAGATAATTGTAGGTGAGGCAATAATGCTAGCATGATATCCCCTCACCGTAGTTAGCGAGATGCAAAAACAGGCTTCCTCTGAGACGCAGGCAATCGATCGGAGATATCACGGGTAGGCATGCAAGGAAGAGCCCAGAAGACACGCCATGCGACCTGCCATCCAGTCCAGGCAGCCACGCCGAAATACCACCTACAGAGACGCATTCGCTAACGCGAGTCCGGCAGCGTGGTATCCCGCCGTCGATGTAACCGTTTCCCCTCTGCACCTCACCATCTTCGCAACCAAGCCGTCGGATGCGCCCTCGACTCGTGGTTGTTCCGGCGCTCGTGTTTTCGAGAAATCTACTTCCCTAGGACTTCCAAAATATATCTCCGGCCCCTCACGGGTCATCTTCGAGCCGTATCCTCCCACGCTGCTTATTTCTGACTCTGACAAAATGGCCGAGGGGGGGAAATGATAGATTAAACTGGAGAATAGGAAGAGGGAAAATAGCGGTGAGTTAGGGCTGCTTAATACGCCGCATGGAAATGCATCGTTCGTGCCGTCTACAGCTACCATTCGTGGCAACTATGTTATGCGCATGACGCTTAGTCCTCGACGCATTAGGTAGGTTAACCCAATGATAGCAAGCAATTAGCATAGTCTAAATGTCCCGATACTGGAAAACAAGGATATATGGTGGCAAGAGCACGCGTGGAAGATACGATGGCGTATGTGTTGCTCGACGGGCCGAGATTATGGCTGTCGGACGCGTGGTGAGGCGACAACAACAACCACCGCCTTCATATTAGTGTCAAGATAAATCCATAGTTATGGTATGATGTAGGAACTTTAAATTCAAACCCCAAATTCCATGTTATTGACGAGAGTCGTCCGGCTTGGTCAACATCTTACAGGCACATACCTCTTCGAAGCTCTCTTCGTATAACAGTCGACAACCCCTAGGGTCGGAACTTCTTTCGTCGCGGTGATTACAAGATTTCTCGTCATCGTAATGAATAGTCGGGTGTGCTAGCCTCGGCTGTTGATCCTATTGTCACTATAGCCTAACAATCATGCAGAGGCGGTGAGGAAGGTCTCTACCAACGCTGGAAAAACAGCCTCTCTAGTTAAGCGAGGCAGCCTTGCAGGGGCAAGCGCGGTACCTACGTAAGCCCATAAAGTAGTATCTCGGCCTTGTGGTTGTGTCCAGAGAACAAACCTCATGATACCAGAGATTTTCTCGTAGTCAGATTGTGTAGTTCCGAAAATAGGATTGTGGTCTTTTGGCGTCAGCTATCCATCGAGCCAAATCCACAACCCATACCAACAATGTGATGAGAAATGCTAGCCGACCAAGGCGGAAACAGCACAGTGGTGTAGAGGAATATATCGTATTACGTCAGTTCACCTTCCGAAGTCCGAGGGCTAGAATACTGTGAAACCCCATAGCTTTCCGGTCTCTTCAAACCCATGACCCTACCGGAAGAAAACGACGAGCTTGGTATTGGCTGCAAATCATGCCTAATGTTCAAGCTCGCCAGAGTAACGCCAGTTAATCAGACGCCGATAGAGTAGACGCCGACACAGCAGACACCGATATAAAACACTAGCAGATAATTCTGATTAGCAATCCGTTGACTAAGAATCTTCGCATTAAACACGTTGAAAATCCAGTGCGTAAGCCGTATAATTCATTGCTCGGCACACGCGGATGCTGTACGCTACAATGGCCCGAATATGTATCAGCTGTGACATGAAAATTTGACTCAGTAGGAGCAGTTTTCGCGCAGATACGGCTGCGGCACATTGACAACCCGTCAAGGATCACGTAGTATTTGTCGCAAAGGTCGCGAATTAGGCGATTTTGGTGTTAGACATACGCTCCTAATGACCGAGGGCTCGATGCTTCGGCGGACCAGTTGGGTATGAATCTCGCCGTCGCAACCATAAAGGATCAATATAGACGCACTAGAGATCAGTAGTCGGAAGACACACCATGGATGATGTAAGCAGGATGGCTTATCGCGTCTCAAGTGGGCAGATTTTAGGCATGGCTGCTCGTATGTGACTAGCAAAGAGATGAAAGACAGAAGAAGTCTCTTCTCAAGTGCCGGCTCGCCAAAGTAGACAACCGGCTAGCCAGGGTGGGAATTATGTGTAGTTGCCTAGAACCAGGTGGTCGTCATCTTTTGGCATGAGATGGTAGATGAAATGACACCTCCCGTCACAGGGAGCCTCCACAGCCATGGTCTATCCATATTGCTCTACTGATATGACTGGCTGCTGTTATGGGGGTTGCATGCGTCAATGGCGACGCGCCAACGCCGACGTGTACGGTGATATCTTTAACTTGCCTATGCCTTGAGTAAAGAGCGCAGCGCCGAAGAACGGGACGAGAGGAGATACATCATTTGTCATGCATGCAGATTTGAGGTTGGGTTGCAAGATCCACTGATTTGGACGAAATGGCGGAAGGGATGTAGGTATGCGTATTCATACTTTAGATCATGGCTAGCGGATGGAGCGAGGAACTCCGCCATTCCTTGGTCGCAAAATATTGAACTGTTTTGTAAATAGGCACCCGCCAAAACACTGTCGCGTATATAGAAATTGCGTTGTGGCAGAAATCAATGTGGAGGATGTGGACCGGAAGGATCTCGGCGACAACAAGACAAAGCAGGTGGTTCAACGATAGTGAGATCTGCATGTTCCAAATATCAACAAGGGGGTATGCCGGGGCTCAGATCTCGTAGGGCTGAAAGGGCGCCACACAGACAGCGTAGTCCTAGACGATCATTGGAGAACTATCGCTGTTACGGTGCCATCTTGCATGCGTCAGCGCCTTCAAGTACAGAGCCGTAGAGCCACGTAATGCCGGTCAGCGTCGGATAGGCGCCCAATAACAACGGTGGCTACGGCGTCGATGTCCTCAGAATAAGGTACCCACGTACTGGTATAGTCTATAGAAGTGGTCCAAGGGCGCACGAGGGTCGGTCAACAGCTAATCAGATCTCGTACCGACATCTTGGTGACACTCGTATCATTCCGCGTTGTTCAATAGAGCTGGCTTGGCAATAGCGAAGAAACAGGCTAATCCTTAGCCAAAGGACAGTTAGTTATGTAGTGTTGCAGGTCTTGCGCAGATCGTGACCAATCTGGCCGCCCGCCCGAAGAGGAAAACATGAATAAGAATAAACCCTATTTTTCCCACACTATCAGCTGATGGTTAGCAATATTCCAAGCCAGTTGCTGATGGCTCGCGGCCGACGAGGTCAAATGAGTACAACTATTGGAGGAGACATGGGGGCGCAGTCGCGAAGATCTGACTAGTGAGGAGCCGAGAAGACCCCCTTGAGTGTTATTGACGGGACAGCTAAACAAGCTTCCTCCTTGGGATTTGACCGAGGTGACCTGCTCCTCCGTACTGCCCGAGCAATTATTGATGTTTGTTGATGCCTTGGTGAATCATTGCCGTAGGCAAGTACTATATCTACGCGACAGGATTCTGTCGGTACTGTTAGGTAGGGAGACTGACAAGCAGGTATGTATGTATGCAGTAAGGTAGGCGGACCTGTGCGTAAATCAGAGCCGGAGATGCCAAGAATACCAGGATGGTACCGCCTATACACTACCGTACTGTATGTACCCCATATGCATGGCGTTTACATCAAGATCCACAATCCTTATAATGCGAGATTGCTGGAGGTCCAACACACCACACCAGACTACTGCCGGCTCTTGTGCAACAGCCCGCCCACAGGGCCGAGACGGCGACGGCTGGAGATTGGTAAGGCTCTTGGTTTCTGTCCGCACAGCTGGAAACCCCTATTTCGTCATCAAGGCGGCCCCCAACTCGATTGCTCCCTCCTGCCATAAACCGGCTTCTTTTTTGAACCCCATCGACAAGAGTCGCCCCAGAAGCGGTGAGGACATGGAAGCTGGCCCAATCCACTATTAAGGCTCGCTTTGTTCCGCGCAGCAGGGAGAACTTTGCTTCATTAGCCCCAGCTGATTACAAGCTATGGGTTCTGGCGAGTCTCGGCATCCCGGGCTCAGGGATAGTGCCGTAAGACGAAGGACTTGAGGCCTATACCGTATGTATTTACAGAAGTGTGCATGCGTACCGACCTCTACGGTGTGAGGTGCGCCATCTGTGGTAACCCTTTGATCTTACGGCGATTTTGAGATTCGTCATTCGTCATGTTGTTCATTGGCTAGTAGCTCGCTAGAGGGGACGGTCAGATGAATATCACGGTAGACAAGTCACATGCACTCGGTATCTGCAGCAGCATAAGGGTCCCATGCGCGCGCATGTGCATTATCACTTCAGCTTTACCTATCTCAGAAGCTAAGGAGGATATGATTGATTAGTATGGACACTGTTGTTAGGGCTGAAGGTCTTAGACACATACCTTGCGTACGCAGGTGGTGTCTTATTATCATGTTAATAGTTAGCCTTTAGGTATCAAAAGACAAAAGATCAGTTAATACTTGCTGTCAATTTGCGGTTAGAGGCTAGACAGGGGCCTTCGGGTAATCAATTTCCCTTATCCCTGCGCAGATTGATTTCGGGGCGGGTCATGTAATCGCCATACATTCGTAGACAGTACGGTACATACAGTTGTTGTCCCGGCCTCATCGTATTAGCAAGGATGGTGGTTTGTGAGTTGTGAGTTGATAAAATGCTTGGAGGTACCTCAGCGTATGCGAACTCAAATGCAATAGCGCTAGCGGGGACCACCTCATAGGGCTACAGGGGTTGACTCAAGGTACGGTAATTACCTCCTTACAGTAATGAACCTACTTACTTGTACTTTACTTATTAATATCCCTTAGGCAGGTACTTCACCTCTATGATGTATTCTGTATATAGGGTTGCATTAAGTACATAAGGCACTGAGGTGTCTGAGTTGCCTCATACACGTCACCCGGGCAGTCTTGCCACAAATAAATAATCATGAGGCTCCCATGATGCAAAATTTGATTTGATAATGTGTATACAACATTTTCTCTCCCTTTGTGATCTCGCTGTTGAGTGGTAGTGTCTCCCCTCTGTGGCTTTGCCGTATTCAAGGAGTACAGTACTAATTCAGGTACGGTTGGGGGGAGTGCCCATGTCAATGCCCATGTCAGTTCAGCTGGCGGGACCCTGAGTCTGAAGCCTTCCAGGTTTTAAGGCCAATGACTCAGGGTTCCACGGTACCTACCTCCTAGTATCAGTCCTGTCTCCTATGTACTACCCAACGTATTCTACGTACCTATTGAGTCTCATCTCATATTAGAACGACTGTCTTCGTGAACTATGACCATCACTACCATCACCACCATCAACCATGAACTAAATCCTACCATCCATATCCCTAGAAAAGAGTAGGATTCGGATTCCGATATTACGGCATTTCGGCCATATGTCCGAGGTAGGTACATACATACTAACAGCAGTACCGTACCAGGTATGTGCATATGTAGGTATATCGAGCAACCTCCCCATGTTCAACACAAAACGTCTGCTGCTGATACATACACTAAGTTCCTAAATGCCAAGCTTTCTCTCCATATCAATCGGTTAATTAGCGCACGCACAGCTCTTACAAAGTATAGGTAAACGGCCTTGCATGATCCACTACCTACTGTGCCTAAGGTTGTACTGACCTACATACTGTACATATATCATACAGACTACGCGTATCTACAATACGCTAATACCTGGTACTAGGTAGGGAGGGAGCTATATACATATGTACCTAATCCACCTACCTGCAGTAGGTACCATACAGAATACGTGTCGGTGCATGCGGTAGTATTCTGTAGCTCAGCATTTTGGACATTATATGCTCACTTACATACACTACCTAATCTATATACCTACATGTATGTAAGTCTAGGTACTGCTTTCGATCGCCCCCATTTGTCGTGACTATGTTTAGATACATAGGTATCAACATTGAGCAAGATTTACGGCATACCCAGAGCGGAACGGCTTGCATTTATCACGACAGTGTATAAGCCACAGTATTTTGGTATCGCATCATGGCGTCTCAGCTGGTCTTGCTACCTCCCCAAAACCTCTACTCAAGCGAGTGGCGTAGATTTGCCGATCTAAGCAAACATGGTACGTGTGTACTGCGTACTGTAAGGCAAAAGGACCACACTGTTAGCACTCACCGTGATTGGAAATCGGGGAAGAGGAGGAGGCCACACTAATATAACAGATTGGCTCCTGTTTCTTCTGTACATAGATCTCGCATCTTGTTCCCCTGCTCTGCTGCTGCATCATCCACTGGTAAGGCGATACCTACATATACACTTACATACGTACTACGCACTTAGGTAACTTAGCAGTATGTACGTAGTGCACGCTACTACCCAGTGTACTGCATAGGGCTAGTATACGGAGGTACCTAGGTCGGTATACCTACCTTAATACCTACATAACCCAAGGAACTTTACACTAGGAGCATTGCCGCCCTGATTGGTGCCATTTCTTCCTAGCCTCTCTCCCCTTCTCCTCTTCTCCTCTCAGCCTCCTTGTGTCACAGCTTCGCGAAACCCAGCGTTGATCTACCGACTCGTGTAACGAATCGTTGAGGCAACCTTGGCTCGGACCCATCTCTGCCCAATGAAAGGACCGATCAGAATCCTGACCAGGTACCTAGGGTAGGTAATCGACGTTCCTGGTTTGGTGCACGCAGTATGTACGTACAGTACCAATACCTACTCCGTACTCCTGTTCTGCGTCCTGGGATGACCCGGCCGGTCCCCAGTTGGCTAGGCCATTTCTGCAATTCTGCATATCTCCACAATTTAAAGGATGTCTGGCTGCACTGCGACGTTGAATTAGGTAGCCTCTTTGGGGGCAGGGCTCTGTTTGTTGTTTGGTTGGTCTTGATTATACCAGTCATGGTGACGATGGTTGCTTGTTGTTCCTGTTTTCTGCAATTCTTACCACATATCACTAGCTTCTCATTGATCGTCAAGGTTCCGCCGCCCATTTTGCGCCCTGCTCAGCTGTGATTCAACCCCCCAATCCCCCAATGAAATGGTAACTTTTATTACAGACTACTAGACTACTGGATGATAAGGTATCTAGTCTCAGAGACCTCTCCCCAATCACTAGCCCTCCTTCTCTACAATCAGCAAAGAGCGTGCCGGTTGATTCCAGGCGTGTCAGCACTTTTGCGTGGTTTTCATACGATGATGCATTGCTTATGTCCCGTTTTGTCCTTTTGTTGCCAACTTCCTACCGATGAAGGACGTTCGTATCTCCATAAGCGCTGTCGATTTGTGATCAGTCAACCGAAGACTTGGCCCGCGCTTAGATTCCGCACCGATCGTGGCGTTTATTCATGATCATCAACCCAAACCTAACGCAACGATAGCCGCCCCTCGTCATGTACCAGTACCAAATGGTCTATGGATCTATGGGGGCTAGGGTCGCCCGTTGAGGCTGACTGGGGATGACGGGCCCTGCAAGGTGACCTGCGGAAAAGTGCCAAACCCACCAGCTCTCTCCACCCGAATCCACATCCCTACTCGAGCTGGTCGAGGGTCTTGGGTTCTTGGGCTTGCTTAGACCTTGTACTTTCGGATTGGCTACTCGATAGCATGCCCTCTCGTCGGTAGTGTTGGTAGCTAATTGCTCCGGCCATCGCTATGGTGGTCGTGGATCTGATCTGGGGTGTATTCATATAATTGCCTTGGCTGCCCTAGATAGTTATCGTCCCCTCTCTCTCTCCATCTTCTCATGTCATCTTATCCCATCTCTCCCTTGATTCACGCTCCCTAGCAAGCATTAAGACGCGAGGGCTTCGGGCAGACTGTTACGAATACCATATCGGTTTGGGCTAGATCTAGGACTCTTGCTCAGCTAAGATTATGTTTGCTCTCTCTCCCTGGAAAGCCTCGGAAGTCACCTGGTTCACCCGTGCCACCCCACGGCAATAATTGTCAGCCAAGACGTGTGTTGGTACAGTCCTACGTGTAGCCCGCGGAGCGACCACAATTGTTCCTTACGCCACACCTTCACATCAGCGTCCCTCCAATTTCTCCAAGTTCGGTTCCTTCTCGTCCACGTAGGTCTGAGGTGTCGTTGTACCGCTTCCCGCGGGTTATACCAACCCCTTGCTCGGCCCCCTCAGCAAAAAAAATAAGGTCATCTCGATCGACAAGCTAGCCCGTCATTTCCGATTCGCGGTCTAAGTCCCGGTCATACACGTCAAGCTTCAAGCATTGTACCAGTTTCCCGAACCAGAAAGATGCCCGTTATCACTGGCTCCGTGCAACAAACGCATAAACTTACGAGTCTGAGCCTTGTCCCTCTCGATCAAGCACAGTTCTTTCTTACTTTGGCCGCCGCCCTCGTGGGCCCCATCGCTCTTCTGGCGTTAGCCGTGTCCTTTAGTAGAAAGTATAAGACATCAAGTCATCCCGCTCTAGCTCCAGTACATGCTGTAGTAGCTACAAGAGAGTGGTTTGATCTTCCAAAGCAGTCACATGAACCCAACGCAGGGAACGTCATCATGTCAGTCAACAGGAAGTCAGATACCTCTCTCTTTGGAGATGGGACCCTCGACGGAGCAGGCCTCGGTAGTACGCATACCTTGTCTCAAACTCCCGGCAGCAGCCAAAATTACCGAGACGAGCCAGGGGCGCTGAAGGCCGACACGGAGGAGTTACAAAACCTCAAGGCTCGGCCTCCGCCGCCGATGCCTCTTACACCACCCGTTCTGTCTACCACAACCTTCTCCCTCCAGGATCGTCGGTTAAGCGTAGCAGCATCTACGAATGGTGACTTCGATCCAACTCTAACCTATGGAGCCAACTCAGATATCAACTCCTCCCCATTAATGACGACCATAGTTCCCAATGTCAAGGCTTCATCCCCTATATCGTTACGAAAGTCTTACACTAAGGTATTACCCCTCGATCCACTTCAGTCGAGCTCCCCCATAGAAACAAAACCAGAACCAGAAGATATTTCGTCAGCTTTCGCCCCTAGCTCTTTTCCATCATCTAGTCCGATCTTACCTCTCGCACCCCACGCGGCGCTCGACACGAGGGAGATTGACGTTACGGGCGAGATAGTCTCGGTAGTGGACGACTCAGGGGCCGGGTGGAAACGTCATACACGCGTATACGGTGGAGGCGTGTGCCTCGCGTGTATGGCATCAGGCGAGAGTCATGGGGGCTTCTACGGCGAAAATGTCCCCTTGGACCAGCGACGATAACATGCGTGGTTTTTTCCGCTATTATTCAAGCCCAGAGTCTTGGATTCCGGGCTAGTATCAACTAGCAAGGCACGGATGACTGGCTGTTCGGCTTGCGCGTAGGCACGCGATCCCCTGTCCCGTATGCCAGGGCTTCGTCGTTAATTGGCGAATGACGGGAAGGCACTGATGGCGCGTTAAGCCTGGACGCTGGGGTATTCAGCCTCATCCTACACCTTTCAGTCCACACTGCATTACACCGGCAATCCCTGGATATTCGGGCCATTCTGAGTTTACCGGGGCAATAAAGCTCGGAGGTAAGTGTAATGGCTTAAGGGACGGATTATATAGGCGCAAGTTGCTTGGATTTGAATCCTACATGATTCTGAACAAAGATGGGGGATGGCGTCGACGTTTATTTTCCTCCTATACATTTTTCTCTGGGCTTACTATACATGGCATAATTCAATACGCGGGGGGACGCCATTTTGCGTATGTACATCGTGGTTGTTATGAGATACGAACGAATTAACGAAATTTTACAATACGGGAGAGGTGCATTTCATATGTGGTGTTATCATTAATTCCCGTTCTCTCCGTCGCATCCCCTGAATAGCGAAAATCGCTGGCGTCGGCCTCGCCGATCAATATTCATATTTGACGCCATTAGACCGCGATCCTACAGTTTACAAAGCGTGTGGAAATTATGCTTTAACGCCGACACCGCGCGCATACGAATAGCGCGCGGTGATTAGAAGGAGCGCATATCGCTTACGGTCAGTATGTGGCGTTTTATAACTGTAGAATCAATAGGAGGGGTTGTTGCGCTTCGCTATTTTACAATACGTAGAACCTGAAGGGCACCCCCGATGCCGCTCGGTTCTTCATTGCGCCAGTCAACCGAGAAAACCAACAAGCTCGAAAATCCTAACTACCTATGTAAGAGATACCAGACAATTTGACGCCCCCATTTAATTACCTAGACTAAGGAGATACCTAGTGCGAAAACATCCAAGACTTGGCGCGCGAAGGAGCACCGAATCCACCCGTAAGGCTGCTGACTGACGACCCAATTTGTCAATTCTCCTCCGTGTGCGCTGTATGTTGTTGTACTGTGCAATTAGTTGTAGGAGTATCTAGATAGATAGATAGTCTCTATTTATCTCCTATGTGCTCAATGTCATATAGATTCAACCCAATAACCCATTTTAGTATTATGTTGGTAGGTGCCATCCAATACTCATAGAATTCATATTTATATCTACGTTCGTAGAACAGATGAATCGTTTACATATAAGCCAGGACTACACAGACCCCTCTTCCCTCCCCACAGTTTTTTCTACGCTTGTGTAAGTAAATAAGTAAGCACATCATACCTACCATAATAAGAAAGAGAAAGAGACGCTAGATGTAGCTCATATACTAACACGGGTAAGTACTAAGACGGGAGACTGCATCAAGGTTAAAAGACTTCACTATGTCATATACCTACAGCGTAGAGCAGCCGTTCAAAAGAGAGCCCAAAATGACATCTACCTCCATACTATTACCTCGCTTCAGTGTAGGTACACTAATCACCACAGTATTAAAAAAGAAGATAGGCAGTGAAGTCTCCCCGGACTACAGAGATAACCCTTATCCTTGAAATGTAGAGTACAAGACAAGGTAGCCTAACCATGTACCTAGATAGAAAAAGGGTCACTTTCTAACAGTCTTGGCGATGGAACTACCCTTTTAGGATGTCCCCGACCAATCAGGGATCCATCATCAAAGTCGAACCCGTCTCACGCACATTATCACAAAAGTCCCAAGACCAAATAAAATACCTACAGTACCTACTATACATAAGTTCTTGACGACCTGCCACTATCGTAATTGACGTAGGTATGTCTAGAAGCGAGGCCATATATACAATACATGCAGCTAGATAAGTACAGGATGCTGCCTCGGTCAAATGCGAAGATGCGAACGAACTTCGATAACAGGTATCCTGCAAACGCCTGCACCTTCCGTCTAAGGATCCGGGAGGCTCTCCGCAAATCCGGGCCCCTGAGGCTGTGTACGACAGTAGGACAAGCTGCCTACTCGAAGGTGGGTAAATACAACATTTGAAGTTATGGGTCGGTCCCATGTACGTATATATGTACAGCCATCCCGGCGTACCCCAGAAAGAACATTCGCCAAAGTGGGATCCGGTCCGTCATATCGCCCGAGAGGCGACCGAACGATGGCATGTACCTACATATGCGCAAGCGATGTATCGTAGGGAAAGCGAAAAAATTTACCGACGTGACCCAGGCAAATGCAACGATCTTTCGCTGGTGGTGCAGCGGTCTTCTAACGGGCCGGCGAACACAAGGTTTTAGCATCCCCCTTCGCCTTCGAAACCCTAGTGCGTGTCATAGCGACAGTCCCCTCGACTAGACACTGAGGCCATGACGGTATTTTCCGGAGATAGCAGGCTAACTCATTATATCGCACGTCACCTCAATACCCAGAGAAGAATATTTAAGACTAGATGATGAATGATTACATAATAACTAGCAGAGAGACGCAGCTCGGCATACCTATTTCTTTATTTGGTATTGTGTGAGTATAAGATACCTGAGACCGAACGCCTGGATCGGAACCCAACGTCATCCACGAATAACTTGTAAATAAGCCGGCAGAACTAAAGTGCGCCATGTAATTTCTAAGTGCGCGGATCGGTCTTATCAAAGTCCGTTGAATATACCAATGCTTATGATCTTAAGAGACGCGTGAGAGAGAGGATAACTCCGGTTCGGGCCTTCTATTGATAGTCGATATGATATCTACGTTGCTATATCTACTTAGTCATAATGAGTAATCTCCGAACTACGGACGAGGTTGATCGCTTTCCTAAGACGGCAGTACACGAGGCTGTATCCCTTAGCAGAACATCCAAGACAATTAAGATGACCCTTTATGATTCATTCTTATTCATGAACATATCTGTCTCTCCTCTCTATCTTAGAACACGTGTCTGTTTAATCATTTCGGCTGCGCCGGCACGCACTTCACTTAATACTATCGCCGAAGAATGCGGCAGGGAGAGCATGGAGGAACATTTCTATGACTTGGAAGTTCGTGCCCTACCCGAGACATGTTTACAGATAGCTAAGTAGCATGCCCCGTCTGTTGTGTTTTACAAAGAGGCATGGCAGGGAGTAAATTAACCTCATGGCTATGCTTAAACAATTTGTGGCTCACTTAGAAAAACAGTGGCGCTGGAATTAAACTCCTTGCTGTAATATGTAACAATAGGGATGAAATATCTGTCTGCATCAACGCAAAGTCTGCCAAAACACACCAGTCCAGGGACAGATGATATCATCACGCCTAAGTGAAGGCGCGTTTGACGCAATAGAGCGGAAGAAAACAAAGTACCCGCTCTATAAGGTCTGATGCGCGTTACTGCCGACCACCTGAAACCCGTGGAAGGTTAAGTCGAGCATAAGCTTTTCACTCCCGAGCAATAAATCTGAATCTGAATCTAAAGCTAAAAAGGGCTCATGGGCGCGAGTCGACTTTCTATGACGACGCTGCCTTATGCTTAAACTTAACCAAAAGACAAGCTCGTCGTCTGAACCTGCAGGTGCAGGCAAACTTGCCCTGGGGGCGCCCATGTTAGCCGCCTGGCTTGGCTGGGGATTGCCCTGCATTTTAAGTCAGCTGCTGGAAAATTTTTGCAATGGGGACCTTGGAGGCGGGCATGTAGATATGCTGGCTGCATAATCGCGCTCTGAGTTACCCCTGGATTCGAGGGTCATGAAGTCGGTTGATCTATCTGCTGAGCCTATGTTACAGGCCACCACCTGGTTAGACTTACCTTCTGTTTCCCATGTAGTGTCTTGTTCTCGCAGCATTGCTGCTGTGTGGCTGCTGGTTTCTGATTGCTTCTTGCTAAAAGTGAGTTTTATGGCGCATCACGATATCGGGACGATCATCCCCCCTCGTCACTTCACTTCTTCATTGCCTCACATAGAAACTCCCTAAAGTTTTGACTTTGGGAATACACTTCCCGGCAGTATCCTTCTACCTACCGGTTGCATATAGACCCCGGGATGATTGAATACCCATGGTCTAGTTGCTGCTTTATTGTCCACGACGAGGCCTGTGTTTCGTAGAAAGAGTTAATGAAGTGGATAAAATACAACGAAAGTCTAGAATTGGAAATGGGAGCTAGTAGTGATCAATATAAGCTTTACCTATGAAGACTATATATAAGAAAAGGCGTATCGGCCTATAACGAGAAAGAGATAATGTGATGGTTCCCAATTCAAAGAACTTCTGTTACGTGTATGTTTGTGCTCCTGTTTCATACCTCTTTAAAAGTATAGGATGTGGTAAGCTCTTATACAATACAATGATATCAGATCTTGCCTTCGTAGGTTTAGTATAATACAGTTCGTGATCGCCACGGCCCGATCCTCCAAACCAGTTTCAATTTGAACTTTAGCACTCCTTCTCGCGCCCTTGAACACTGGCATAGACCGGTTTAGTATCGTGACTGGCATATTATACTTCATCTAAAAAGGGGGACGATCTACATGTTAAAGAATACTGTATACATACGTGGTCACATTAAGTTACGTACACATTAACATATATCACGAAGTACTAGTTGAGGGTAGTACTAGTTTGTCTCGACTACCTCACAAGTTGCGGGCTCTGTGTATTTTTTATAGTACGACCGAGAGAGCATTTGGGGAAAGGGGGCATGTAGTTCTAATGAAGAATGCGCTGTCTTTCACGACTGGCGTCAACTGGACATAGCCTCTCATTAGTTTGGCACCTATAGCAAGCCATCCGCGATAGTATTCGGAGGTATCATGTAGTTAAATAGTTGTGTATCTTGGATAGCTGATTGGTAGAAAGATATTTGATCCTATTTTTCTCATTCTATACTAGGGTAGGTAGTCTAATGATACGAACGATATCATTCCTCGCGGTTAGCAAGGGATTATATCTGCCGGCATTGAGTCGGCACGACAGTGGCTTCCGAAGCCCGCACATAAGCACGAAAGCCCGAACTCGGAACTATATCGATATCACGTGTAGGGCATAAACTGCGAAATAGAATTGTTACGCATATCAATACCTAGGAGCGGGGGACAAACTGACGTCAGTTAGCTGTTGAGGACTGTTTTGATAAACTAAGCCGATAGTCTCGCCAATAATAAGAGAAGGAAAAGAAACAGGTAAGACAGCGGCGGCCGGGGAAAAGGATCATCAGATACGCCCATGGTACACACGTGCTCCGCACGTGGAGAGAGTGCCCAATCAATATTAGGTGCGCCGGGCCCCGAACATGCGCCCATCACCAACCTCTTACAAGGAGATCGCTAGTGGCCAGCCCGGTCAGATTATAGGGAATTCTAGAAGGGTGTGGTCAGCCCTTTCGTTGCAGGGTGTTGGCGACGTGGCGGACATATATCGGGTCTACCAGGCTAGATGGCGTCACTCAGCAAATGGGAGGAGAGGGAGGCTGCTGACGGGTGTGAATGGTGCCACGTTCGTGGGAAAGACCCGTGGGAGTGGTGTAGGCGATCTAGGAAAAGAGAAGAGCTGTCGACCTCTAATTTGGATCTTACTACCGACCTAGGTATGCAAGTAAGTCCCTTTGCACACCAATGGCGCTTAGCCGCGAATCAGAACTGAGGACGTGCTAAGCGCCGTCTATTATTGCGCCGTTCGTACTGCTTCTTGCATGCATCGTGCAGATCGCCTAGAGTCGTGCGACGCAGAGACCCCAAGCCTTGCATGTCTTATAGTTTATCTAGGGGGCCGTATAGGGCGGCCACCACAAAGATAGAGACGGTTTGCGTAGCCAAGAAGCTCGTTGGGCACCGCGCGACCAACCAACCTGGACGAGAATTTGACCTTCTCTACCTATTTTGGACTCGGAGTCTTTGAGAGGCACTCCACCAAAATGATTGCCTCTCTCCCTTGCTATTGATACTTCTATACAATGGCTCATATAGAGGCCTCGCTTTCTACTTGCTATAATTAAGTATTTATTAGTTCAATTTAGAAGCATAGCCTGCAGCTTACATACGTCGATCGCTACACTATAGATGTAGCATGATGTAGTAGACGCAAACACGGAAAGATTAAACTAACCTGGGTTTTCCACGAAGAAGACGAAGAGGAAACGGGGCAGATCTTAGGGCTTGGCACACCGTTAATGGTTCGGGTCACCACCGTTATTCAACTGCACTAGTCTAGTGAACTAGCACATACAGTACTCGGTACTCTGGAGGAGGTAACGAGCCGAACACCGACTCGAGACTCGCTTGATCAAGAGACCGGGGATTGTCTGGCCATTGACCCTCACTCCTGGAACTCCGACCTAATACATGCCGTAAGACGTCGAAGCACCTCAAAGGTATAACAACGTATGTAGTGGCGCAAAAAGGTGTTATGCCTCACACGAGGATGCGTATGCTGTGCATGGTAGGGTGGCAGTAATAATCTCAGAGATATAGGTATAGGACCGGATTTGGCCAGCTGTTCGGCTTGATTAGGTGTCAAGTTTCAGCTTTTTTCCCTCTTGAAAAAAACTGAAACTCTCTCTAGGTGAAAGCTTCACGCCCTAGAAGAACCCCTGGTCTCACCTGCTGCAGTAGGCTACCTGGGCCTACATAGGCACGCTAGCTCCTGGATGCAGTGTAGCAGGTGACCCAACTTCTCCTGCAGGCTGAGAGTATCCAGCGACCTAGTCATTTTTTAAATAGGTACCTAGGGTAGCTCGGGGGGGGCAAAAAAAAAAGGTCACAAAAAGGAAGAGAGAAGGGAAGAAAACATGATTACATTCAGCCTGCCAGGGAAATAAGTTGAATCTGTCGTGAACAACACTTTCCCAAGAACTGGTGACTGAATCTGAATCCATTAGGTACGGCACCTAGGTAAGCAGTCAGGTGAACTCGGGCAATCCCGTGTTGAGCAAGGCAAAGAGGTGAAGTTTGGCGAGAAAGGGCCTGTTGGTCATCAAGCCCCTTGCCAAGATTTGACAGGGTATCCATCCCCACAACTTACGATCTGGGACGTGTACACGGGTCTCCGCGTGCTTCTTATGTAGGTGCTAGAAGAGGTACCTAGGTATTCTGTAGTCCTAAGCCCCATGGCTACGCATGCACAGAGTTATTCTTCCGTGTCAGGATGCTCCTGGCCCTGTCCCTACTTACCTAGTTTACTAAGTTGGACACAAAGGCAACAGGCGACATTTATTGACAGATATATACTGGCCAGAACTGGCTTTATACGTAAATAGCCCCTAGAATGTGTGGTTGCTAATGCACAGTACATACAGTATACCAGGAACAATTAGCTACCTACATAGGTGCCTGAGGCGTAATACCTGTAGGTACCTTCTAAAGGCTCCTGTTACTTGCTTATAGAGCACCTACCTACCATTGTTACAGTGGATATCTATACTAACACAAGGTCAGTATATGAGACGTAGAGGCATGAAAACATACTCTATATACGACCATCAGTGATAGATTTAAATATACCTTTTTGTTAAATGCATTTAGAGGTATACGCAGAAGACTTACGTGTGCTCTATTCCGCGTTGTGGGAATGTGCCAGGATACCCGACAATCACATTGCGCTATACAGTATATTCTCGAATGAAATAAACTGTAAGTAAAAAAGCAGATCCTGTAGCGCCCTAAAGGACCCTCAGATTTCTAGGCATGCGATATGGTTGGTCGAATCTTGACTCCCCGTTGTTTTCCGCTGAGTAAATGACTTTAATTGGTGAAACTATTAGTTCGACCTAATGCATACTCTTCGAGGTGTTGGCCAATGAGCATATACCACCGGCTCCAGAGTGTGATCTGTGCGAACCAGCATCCTTGTCATCAAAGCCCAATCCATGAATGCGCCATGAATGCATCGCAATCTGCCCCTGGAGACAGTAAGAAAACACACTGTGTTTTACCAAACAATGCGGCCCCAAATTAGAGATACAGCAAGCTCGGCCAATGAAAACCCCCATTTTTGTCGTGTGCGGCCACAAAGAATACAGTGTGGAAAACACAACCCCTGGTCTCGTTTTCTCTGTCTATCGTAGGTATCTATGCATAGATCTACCTACTGGGTCTGCATGGTGCTGTGGTGCAGCACAGAGCGCCACTGGCTGTGCTGTACCCATACCCTACAGTACATTGCACTAGCGTGTTCTTCGCTGGGGCCAGCATCTATTTTGACTTTCGGCTCCATTCTCCAGCCTCCAGTTCAGTAGAGCACGCTGCCTTTTGGATGGGCTACAGGCGGCAGATACCTTATTCCCTCCGCTGCCAGGGCCCACACATCCTTTTTACAGGGACCTAGTCAGTCCAGTCAGTCACAGTCCCTCGCCTTCACCACTCACCACAGCGAAACCCTTTCTTTATCCAAATCTCCCAGGTCTTACTTCTTCCCATCCCCTCCCACCGCGCGACCTTACCACCTATTTCTCTTGCCACCAAACCCGCCCTTCCTTTATCCTCCCTCCTCCTGCCCCCCTTCAACCTTCGGGTACTATCCTTCTTCAGATTTCTTCTTCTTTTTTCGTGTGTGCCTGTGGTGTGCGCGTGTGCTTGTGTGCCCCGTCAATCGCCAATCGTCAATCGCCATTCACCGCTAGGTTGCCCGTCGCTGCTGTTAACTATCCTCCATCCCAAGAGACCAATTTCGCTGGTGGCTTCGCTCGAGAACCACGCAAGTCCCTACCCACTGTCAACACGTTTCCAGCAATTCCCGCTTTCGCACCATCGTCACAGCGCCTAGAGGAGCACCGTCATCACTTCTGATTTGACACCCGATACCCCAAGAAAAAGAGACAGACTTCCGAGAACCGAAAAGAAAAAAGTAAACCGGCAATACAACAGCACCAAACCAGGAGTTTCTGGACAACTCAATCACTATATTTCGACACCTAATCCTTGTACAGTTTTCATTATTTCGACTTTGTCAGTCATATTCGATTTACATTGCATTGCATCGCATCGCCTGCCCGCACATACCAATCAGTACCTTAAAGCTTTAATCTGCCAACGCGTCGCTGCCGACGGATAGACGGACCACAGCCTCCTGAACAGACCAGCGAGAAGGAGCTGAGAGGATACTTGCAGAAAGGAGTTTAAGTAATTGTTGTCACGGAAAAGAAGAAACGAGCCTCTCCTTATCGTCGCTGTCCTCGCTTCTGGACAAAGCCCTTGTGTGCCGTTTCCTCAGCCGAGCTCAAAGAAGAGCAACTGACGAATCCGGTTCTGCTGATAACCTCGGCGGTTTCCCGGCTACCGTGGGCTGCTCTCGGACCGCTCAACCTAACGTGGGACCTTAATCCTTTAACATCGCTTCTGCCTTCTCTCGTCGTCATCGATCGCCCTTTCTTTGACGGTTGCTTCGACCCGTCAATTGCCACAAACCTTCCCTGGTTATTTGATTGCCTCCTGTGGCTTTCTGCCTCCTGCTCTAGGTGCATCAATCCATCCTCGCTCATTCCGACCCATCGACTGCTTCGCCCTCAATAGGCATCTTTTAATATTATCGCCAGGGAGTATTCCACTGCGCCATACGCATCTGCTCGCATCGATCGTCTTCTGTTTCTTGTTCACAGCTTTCCACCAACACTCTCCTGCTTTCTTGGATTCGTCGGATTGCGTTTCCGATCCAACTACGTTTGATACGAGCATCAATCCCATTGAAAATTCTTAGGCTACCATTGGCGTAGAAGAGCACTAGCTGCTTGACCATTCTACTGCACCAAGAGTACCACCGTAATTTATCAACCGACGCTGCTCGGTTCACCCTCCCCTCATATAGTTGATTGTAATAACCATCGACCATCCCACCTTCAAGTGGCCGTCATCCGTTCATTCAATACTTAGATTTCACTTCTAATTCTCTCTTGTCCGCTTCGGCACGGCGAGAGTAGTTGCATACATCCTATCTTCTCCCCTTTGAGCATGCACACCGGCGGTCTTGCTCAAATGTCGCACAACGATTTCACTACCCAATCGGGCCTCGGCATGCCTTCGGGAGGCATAGCCTCGCGCCGCGGTGGGCAGAACATCAAGCCGCTTTCTTTCGACGCCATCAGGTCTTCCCCCGACGTCCAAGATAACGGAGTTCCTACTCCGCGAACGAGTCGAGGCCATCTGCTTGCTGGCCTTAGAACGGCCCCTAAATCGGCCACCGCTACCACCTTTGCCAACGCCGGCATGTCTCCTCATGTTTACGGGGGAAACAGTGGTGTGGCTGGAAATATGTATGGCGGCTCTAACCACATGTATAATGCGCCTAAGACGTCGCTTCCTCGCATGGCGACCCAGCAACGGGGAGCTTATCACAACAACATGACGGAAGCGTCGGGTATGGGTCAGCAACACTACACTCCCGAACAGATTCTCGCTCCCCCGGAGTTTCACCTCGATGAGCAAGTTCAGGATCAGATGGATCCCGGCCTGTATGCTCAGTTGGTCACGGCCAACCTGTACCTAGCTCAACAGAAGCAGCATCTCCAACAGCAGCTGCTTAGTGTGCAGGCAGCCGCCCAGCAATTCCAAGGCTTGAGCTTGAATGGGCAGTCGTCGTTGCAGCAACAGATTGCACTTCAGCATTTATATCAACAGCAACAGCAACTCCAGGCAATGCAGCAATCGATCAGCACGGCTGTTCCTGTTCAACAGAATCTGTTTACGTACTATGATCCTAACACTCGCATTACCTACCTCGTTGATCCGACTACTGGTCAGATGCAGCCTAGTTTCTATGAGAATCAGCCCAGCACCCCTCAGAGCGCCTATTTTCAGCAACCAAGCCAAGGCACACCGCGTGTCCAGGTGTCTCCCCCTCCTACGGAGAATTCGGCACCGACCCAGCGCACATCCTCTCCTCCTAAAAAATTGGAGATGACGGCTGAGCCTACACCCCTTCCGCCTCCCTCTGCCAACGCCTTCCGACGCGGCCATAAGAAGACGCCCTCATTGGCAAACATGAACAAGAGCCTCACTGTTACTAACGATGACCTGCCTAGCTCAGCCGGGCCAAGGGCTGTTTCCATGCCGCTGTCCCCACTTCCAAATGGAGGCTATGGGCCGGGGCAAGCTCGTGCTGGTGAGCATCCTATCCGCCAACCTCGTGGTCCTCCTGCTCTGGATGAGCTTCGTGCCAAGCCAACGGCTAAACACGAAGGGAGCAAGAATTTTGCGACACGAACGCGTCGATCTGCTGTCCACAATCTAATGAAGGCTGGCCTTGAGCGACGCAAGGGTACTGGCAGTAGCTGTGGCAGCATGAGCCCCGTTTCCGAGACCGCAGAAGAAGTAGGAACCCCACTTACCGACAACGAGTCTGATTCCGGGCGTAGTGGCTCAGGCAGCTTGTCCGGTGATGCGGAAATTAGCCTTGCTAGTTCTAGGTCTTCTACAAGTGGTGGCTGGGGAGCTATCGGTTCAGATCGTCCCAGCTCACGTCAGAAGTCGCGCAGAAGCGTTGACAGTCAAGCCAGTGGCGAGGGTGACAATAGTTTTGCCAGCGTCTTCAAACATGGATCTCAGCGTCAAGCAAAAGCAGATGGTCAAACTGGTCAGCGGAAGGCACCTAGGCTTGTGCTCACAAGCGCTGAAAAGCGCAAAAGTGGTATCGCGGTAGCTTAAGTCAGGTCCCGGCCAAAGTCAATTTCTCTTACCCAATCACGATTACATGCTTCCGACGTCTTCGTCTTCTCACGATTTCAACCCTCGAGCGGTAGATCCTCTCCGGGTCGTCCCTGGCACATGAATGGATCGGACTGGACGGACTGGGTTCGGAAAACCGAGAACGGCTCTTTCTTTCTTTACCAATTTGATTTCGCACTGAGCAGGATCCTGGATGGACGGGCCAGAGACATATTTATATGTATTCTGTCACGTGACAGACTTCAGTCCACTCCCACTACAGTAGCAAATTCTACAGGGGATAGACGCTTGGAGATCAAGGTCTCCCTGGAGGGATGTTTTTGCATACCTGCTTCATTCTTCATGTCATTCTTTTATCTGGAGCCGCTTGTTTTTCTCGGTTTATACAAATGTTCAATTTCGGAGATAGAATGGTAACGGGACATCACACTGACGACTCTTGTGGATGCGCCCATTGGCGTAGATGTGTAATTGCTCATCGCCAATTCTATGCACCTCTTATCAGGAGGTGACTAGGTTAGTACAAAATATCTTAGGTAGTGAACAATGGCATCGCACGAACTGCAAGCCAAAACAAACCAGTCTTCCGTCATGTGTCTGAGTATCATATCGGTCGTAGTGTAGGTAGTCATATGCAGTCAGAAGCTATCCCTGAAAGTTCTATTATTAGGCTATACTAGTAAGCGATGTTGATGCCCACGAACTAGTCTACATTACTCCGCGAACGGGGAAGTAATTCGTCCAAAGAGGGGTATGCTAATGCATATAAAAACGAAAAGGATGTTAATCTTAACTATGCATGCTGATACGGTTACGGTGTTAACGAAGTCATTTGCAGACGAGTTCTCGCGGCTAAATTCTCGAGGCCTAAATTACATATAGCAACGTCGACGCCCGGGAACGCGAAGAGGTCCAAATACCGAGATTATCCTAACTTCTGAGATCATTATCGTCGTCGAATATAAACCAGCAGACAATGGTGTGGTCATACAAGACTGTCCTCATGGTGGGCTGTACCGCCGGCCTTGGTATAGCCATGGCCGAGCGTATGATTGAGAATGGCAGTTTCGTCATCGCCGTAGGCCGTCGTAAGGACAGGCTTGACGACTTTGCTTCCAAACACGGTGCCGACAAGGTGGCGATATCGCAATTCGACATCACGGATGTGGACGGGATCAAGGCTTGGGCTGAGGGGTGAGTTGAGCGTCAGGGGATACCTCGCGATTCTCTCCTCCACTCACTCGAGAACCGCCCTCACAAACCGAGGGAAGGGAGAGGGAGCCCTTACCAGAAGACAAGAGTAACTAGCTGACCGGTATATGAACGCGATAGCATCGTCAAAGCCCACCCAACCCTCGACTGCGTCGTCCTCAACGCGGGCCTGCAGCGCGGCCTCAACTTCACGAAACCGGCGGACATCGACCTCGCGCTCGTGCGCGCCGAGATCGACACCAACTACACGGCGCACATCGCGCTGCTGGCCGCCTTCCTGCCGCACCTGCAGGCGAGGCCCGGCACGCCCGCGGCCGTGGTGGCGGTGTCGTCCGGCCTGGGGCTGGTCCCGCTGCCGCGCTGCGCGAATTACTGCGGTACCAAGGCGGCGCTGCACGCGCTTGTTTGGGCGCTGAGGGCGCAGCTTCGGGGGGACGAGGGGAGTCGGCATGTTAGGGTTGTGGAGATCATTCCGCCGGCGGTGCAGGTATGTTTTATTTGTTTGTGTAGATGTAGAGTTATGGCTTGTGGCTTGCTGTGTATCTCTCACCTGCTCGCTCACTCGCTCTCACCGCCTTCTTGTTCCCTTCCCTTGATTGCTGATGAAGTAGCGCTGCTAATACGGCATAAAAATAGACTGAGTTGCATATACTCCAGGACGACCTGCGCGAGGCGGGGTTCGCGCACATCGGGATCACGATCGAGGAGTACATGAAGGACTGCTGGGCCGGCCTGGAGAGCGGAGAGGAGGAGATCCTTGTCGGGCCGGTGAAGCAGAATTTCTCGACCTTGGAGGTTGAGCGGCGGCAGATGTTTCAGTTCTTCTTGAAGGCGGTTGAGGATGGGAAGTTACCGAAGTAAGGGGCAGGGTTGGAGATCACATTGTTCATCCGGCTATAGAACTTGGTTTGGACGAGAAGTTTGGGGCTTAGGATAGAGCCTTGCATGGTAGACTTTCCTGAGGTTAGATAGAGTGTGTTAGGGGATGCTTGTATGAAAGGTGAAGGGTAAAGGAGGGTAGTTCTTGTACGATAAGTCAGAAAGGAGTCACAGTCTATGTAGAAATGGAGATGGCCTATCTTGGCATCTAATGTCTTCGTCTATAAAAGGAGTCAGTTGTAGAGGAGAAAGGTTCTAGTCCACCAAGAATTATCACCGCCAATAGTTTAATCAGGCTGTATATATTATTATGACTTGTATTTTTTTATGTGTAAACAATCCTTAACGTAGGGCTAATATCTATAATAAACACTTTTCGTAGCCTTATTCCTCCGTTATTGTTTAAGAGCATAACGCAGCGGAAAATCCCCTGAGATCCTATCAGGCTATAGCGTCAGATGGATTGTTAGATGTGACCGGCAGCGGCAGTGGCAACGCCAACGCCAACGGTAACGCCACCGCCAATGGTAATGCTAACGCATTGGTCTCAGGAACAGCAGTCTTAGTAGTAGTTATAACCTAAGAGGGCGTAGCTGTTCTAGAGGGCGAGGAATTTATATGTCCAGCGTTAGACGTGGCAATCGCGGCACGTGCAATAGGGCGTATAATAAGTGATATCTAGGGCAGCTGAAAGCCCGCAGGCACCACACGTATGGTGATTTAAGGTTGTAGTCGCCCGAGACCAAGATCTTAAGTCGGAGAACAATATGACCCTGATAACGCTGAAATATTCGCGGCTTCTAATAGATCCATGTAGGTATAAGATTAGAGAGATGAACTGAACGTAGCTTAGGCCTTGTTCTTACTAAACATAAGTAATCGCCATCATATCGAGAACGTCGGCTAGACTGTCGTTTCTGCGTCCGTCAGCGCGAGCGAGGTAGTAGGATCAAGCTATCCTTTAGTGAAGGATGTCGAGTAATCAAGTTACTAAAAGGGCGCTAGATAAACCCTAGGAATGACTGTTGTTACCTACGACGAAAAGGCGAGTCGGAAACGGCACAGCAATAGGGTGTTCGTAACTGATCGGTTTGCTCGTCTCCGGTATAAGTTCAACTATATTTACAAGAGCTAGAACCGTTAGACAAAATCATGCAATATATATATGATGCCGTCGAGTAGATAATGCCTAAAACTACCGATCCTAGCGGAGTATGAATGCCGTAGTTGTTTGCCTACGTACTTGCCAGTGAAATTCACAAGGGCGTAGTCCGCCAATTTAGGATAAGAAAAATGTGGTCATCCAATTGGGTACAGTAGTTATACAAGAATGTAATATATCATACAACACGAGACGCTCTGCGCCTTGCAGCGGACCCAACCTTCTAAATACTTACCAAGCCCCTTGACAAGAAAAGCGGCTCTAACACTCATGTCTCATCAAGCTTTCCTTCTATCTCATGACCTATAGCTTCTTGCTAGCAAATCCTATCCGCGTCTTGTTAGGCGTGGCGTCGAAGACGACAAAAGCAGCCTTGAGCGCGATATCGCCGAGGATAGAGAAGCCGATGTCCGCGTCCGACTGGATGCCACCGAAGCAGCTGTGGCCGCTCTGGTCGGCAGGGGCGTAGTTGATGTACTTTCCAGGAATGACGAGGCTGCCCTTGCCGAGGCCGATAACGAAGTCGGGCAGCTTGGCGTTGCAGGGGAAGACGTAGCCGCCCTCGTACTGGTTGAGAATGGCGCCCGGTACGGCACGGTAGTACGCCGCGACCGCCTCGGCGGGCAGCATGGCGAGGGTCGTGCCCGTGTCCGCGATGCCCTGGAACTTGGAGGCCTTGAATGTCCCGTTGCCGACGGCGTATCCCGACATTTCGAAGCCCCAGAACCCGTCGGATGAGTTGACGTCGGTGTAGTGGATCGCCCCAGTATACTTCGCCTTGCTGATGACGCCGAACTCATAAGTACCAGCTAATTTACATGTTAGTAATGAATCAGATAGATAGTATCCAATTGAGAAATAAAACGTACGTTTCTGATATTTGAGATCCGCAGTCCACACAGGAGCGTCGAGGGTTTTCGCAGCGTTGTCGAAAAAGGTCAGTTCCTTCTTAGGACTGACCGTGTTCAGGCTGTCGAAGGCGAGGCCGAGAAGACCGTCGTTGTTGGCGTCCCTTGTAAACCCAGCAGACACGTTGGTGGCAACCTCGACGGCCTGCCCCTTGACGGCAACGCCTCCTACTCTAACGATGTCGTGGTACACGGTACCGCTGGAGGAGCTTTCGTCGCCGTATTTGATCTGCCAAGATGCGCCGGTTACCTTCTCAGACGTGTTGCTCTTCTTCGGGTTATATAGAGCTTGCCCCTTCACTAAAGCTGCCGGTGTCTCGGTGCTGAAGACCCAAAGATCGGAAGAGCCCGAGTCAAAGTCGAGGTTGAGTGTCTGAGGCGGCGTGCCAATCTTGACGGGAGTAAGGTACTGGATATCCAATGGCTCGGGGGTCGCGCTGGCGTTACCATAGCTCCGTGCGATGAGGCGGCCAGTGTCAAACTTGAACATGGTATGGGCGAGGCCATCAGGCAGCGGAACTCCGTACTTAGACAGCGTTTTAGCTAGCTGTGTAGGGCCATGAGGCCTGAATTTGTGATTGGCGACCTGGGAAACAGAGAAAGACTTGGTGGTAGGATACATAGGGTAGAAGGGCGAAGCCGCCGCGAAGCCGGCCAAAGCCGCCGTAAGGGCGACGGTGCTCGGTTGAGGAACCATGATGAGATAGTAGTAGTTGAGAAAGAACGATGTTTTAGAGAATGAATAATAAAAACAAAAACAAAAACCCAAAACGAGTGAAATATAAGGATATTCGAGAAAGAAAAGTGTTATACCCAACCACTAAAAAGTTCGCACCGGTAACTTGGACGTCTAGAATGCATTCCACGTGTGGGCGTGGCAACCCCATATATACCTTGTGAGACTACAGATGACTTACCAAGCAGACTAAGGCCGTACCCGATTATGAAAATTACGACGAGCAAAGAATGAATCGAGGGGGTCGGCGGTAACCAGGGCATTCTCGTCTCTGGTTGGTAGACGAAGCATGGAGAGAACTCGTTTAGCTTGTATTGCCTTGGAATAGCAACGTGGGAAAATGGAGCATGTGTAGCATGGAATATCCTTCACCTGGGAGCAACCAGGAACCGCCATTCAGGAACCAGGAACAGGAATAGATCAATCGGGTTGCTGGAATAGCGGTAGTGGGAAACTGTACCGCACAGTGAAACTGGATACATATCCCTAGACAAGATTCTAACAATATGGTTGGCTGAGTGCACGGCACACAAGCTTGTCGAGATGACGAGTGTTCTCAGGGAACTGGCAATGAGAGGCGGAGTAGCTTGAGATGTGGCGCAGATCTCTTTTCTTTCGAATATGCCCCGTCTTGGTCTGTGCTGGTCTGTGGTCCAATGGTTGGCTGGAGGTGTGAGGCGATCGGAATGCCGCCATTTCTCCAGCCTGCCGAGCACGGCGTCGTTGGCTCGGCACCGCTGCCCGGCGGTTCATTTTCACATGGGTTACGTTAGCAGTCATATGTCAGCAAACGACTACGACGCACCTCACTCTCTTTCTCTGACTGGTACGTTACTGAAAGGTTAGGTACGCAGTATGTACTACCTACCTATAATTGAAATATTAGGTAAGTATCATGTAGTAGGCACTGTAACGGGTAAAAATGGAGTGCGCTTAAGTTATGATTTGCGTCCGGGAGATGAAAGGGAGAAACGACGTGTAACTGACTTGCCACCAAGTCATGTTGAGATAGGGTCTCACACATATACCTAGTCTGGACTAGTGTGAATCTTTGGTACTACCTACCTAGATATTTTAACTTTATCTACCTACTGTAGATAGAGCACGATCCATCGTAACTTCTGTCAAGTATCAAATTGAAATACCGGCCAGCCCGGATACTACCTAAATACCTACCTAGGTACCTTACTTACCTTGCATGCTTGGAATTGTTGTTTGCTACCACGTCCTCAGTTTGCTGGATACCTTAGGTACCTCCTGTAGATAAGTGCTACCTGTAAGTCTAGCTTATGGGCTATGCGTAGTTATTCCGGCCTACGCAGCCCCTATGCACATCAGGTGTCGATCATAAATATTGTTTCGTTTCAGAAATGTGCTAGAAATATCCTGTACCTCAACACGGCACTTTGTGTGGCTGGCGCGGACGACAGATTTAGTGACAGGAAGGCTCAACAAACAAACTCTCCCTAGGCACCTTAAACCACTAGCTGACTCTCTATAAATTCGCTCTCCAGTATTCAGTTCATGCGCATTACTCGATCTACATACTAGTCTAGGTACCATCTCATCTAGCACTTCGTCGATCTCCAATCAGTGCCCTGACCAGCCTACCATTCGTGCCTGTCCATGAGTAATATCTTATGTACCTATGTCGATCACTCCGCATCCGCTTTGGTGAACAATCACTTCTACAGTGGCACCCCGGAGAATAAAGCACGACATAGGGGTCGTCGCACGAAATCAAACTTTACAGGCATAAGCCTCCCTCGGAGCGGGCGAGCAGGTAGACCACTTATTAACACACACGGAGCACGAATGAGTGTCTTGGTCGGCAATCTGCGGTTCCGGGGCATGGAGGCCTACCGGCAACATAGGCAATGACAGGCCAATTGTATTGACGACGTCGATGCAATGCCACGATCATACTATCACACTATACAACCCCTCCCACTCCCCTCCCACTACCCCCACCTACGTGCATATAAGTCCATCAGCTGTGCTTCAGTATTATTAGCATATTTCCGAATCAAGTGGCGCTTCAAGTTGGTTTAAAGAGAAGGCTTGTCAATCTTGAGGATAGTAGCTAACGAGTAAGATATCCTGGCTACTTGCATAAGAGACTTTGACTCATACGATGAGAAGAAGAAACACGTCATTTCGAAGATTATCGTGCTGGCGCAGCGCCTGGTAGTAACCGTAAAGATTAGGATTGTTCTATAATTTATTTATATCTAAGTTGTATTTTTTAAGCTTGATTTTCTTGACGTGGCAGTTGAGCTGTTGTCTTATTCCATATATCAACTTTACGACTGCGTAATTTTCGGTAGGTCATAAATGAGCAGAGGGTTAGTGAATTCAAGTGATATCCACAAACTCATGTAATAGGAACTCATTGAAATGAAATATTTAAGTGTTAGTTATTGGTCCTTAGGATATAGCCTTAGATTAGCAAAGTTACAAGGTAAGTTTTACTCTAAATTTGTCAAGATAACAGACGATGAAGTCGGTGAGTATCTTATCTATCTCATATTTTCTAAGACAAAACAGTCTACATTTATCTCAATCTTATTGAATGATCATTTTATCTTGATATTGCTCAACCTCATGCGATGCTGGGATTACCCTTAGGAAGATGTAGCGAGTGACTATCTGCTTCACAGTGGTTCTCCAGCGAATAATCCCTGTAAGCTTTCTCTGCGCCAACTGTGTAGCAAAAGCCTGATAACGAGGATTTTCTAGTAGAACGTAGGTGTAAACTCTGAGAGCTACGGAATAAGTCTAGTGACATAGCCATAAAGTGGTCCGAGGTGATGTCCTTTGCTCTTGCTACGCCCTATATCCGAATATGCCGTCACTAGTTCCTTGAAATTTTGGTTGTCCATCATTTTGAATATTCGATTGATACGGTGAGTAATGTGGTGGAGGTGAGTTTGAGTAAATTGAAGGCGCCGTTGATGTCTAGCGAGAGCGGCATTATGAAGAAAGAGTGTGTTGCTCAACGCTCTGTGCCAATCGTTGAAGAGGTCGTGCCAGGGTAAGATGTCCGGGATCGTCTTATTAAGTTCGGGCAAGCCGATGCAGACATCCTTTATACATGGTGAAGTAGTCGCGTTGATGAGAAGATGTGTTTCAAATTCAACCTCTGTTACACGAGGTAGCTGGCGGTGTCATTTAATCCTAAGTAGGACCGGGGATTCCCGGTCTTCAATCTAAAAAATAGATATGAGTGTTTCTAGGCGTGCTGTAAAGGAGGGGTGATAGTCGTAGCTTAGGCACTTCGGATCCTGTAAAGCGCTGTGGTGAGAAATGCATGCTATGGGCTGGAGATTTAGCCATCTTGCAAGATACGCGGTGTCCATCATCCACGGAATATTCTTATACATATCACATAGGTGCCAAGTTGAAAGCTCACGTAGTCTAATGGTATCTAGAGCGTAATTGTTTATCGTAACCGCTGCGCACTCTTCCCTGATGTCAACCGGAGGAGAGAGTCTGCATAAAACGGCCCATAAGGTTCATAGTTCGGGGGAAAAGAGCGACAAGAGTGCCAGCTTTAAGAATTCGCAGATTTTCTTGATAGCAAACAGTTTAGTAGGCATAAAGCCTAAAGTCAGGAAGTGAGAGTTGACCTGTGATGAGGCTCAGCTCGATTTAGCGAAGGGTACTTATCAACGCACTTGGGACGTAAGCTGGGCTTGACATTAGCCACACCTAACTCAAATATGATAATATGATAATATGATAAAATATTAGTTGACAAAGACAACTAGAACTTAACTTTGACGTGTCATGTCTAGTCGATAGGCTGCGAATTTCGATGGGAACAGAATAGGGCTCAAAACATGCTAGAGAGAGTAGTCTCAATGCTATTAGAAGTCTAAGCCATCAGTGAGCTTAGATGCATTGAGGGTGCCATATATGCTATTGCATACCCTCTTTCTTCGTGTTGGTTGTGGTGAGGATTTACAACTAGGTTGCAGGTAAATTATCCTAGTGTTATCTTGGAGTCATCTGAGACACTCTGCATTATCGTTAACGCTGTACCGTTAAAGATAAAACTATGACAAGTAGGCGTCCTTCCTATTGGTGACCGCGTCCGCTCGGGGAGTTTGCATCTTGATAGAAGCTTGTCGATGGAGTGTTGAGAATTTCTGCTGCCTGGGTTTCCTCAAGTAAAATATCTTAGCTCATCTACCAGTAACTATGCGAAACGTCTCGGCTATGAGTTTCCTCTGACTACCTACTCAATATAAATAGGTGGCTACCTGGTATGTTGAACCAATTGATTCTTTCGATGTTCCTCGTTACCTATATATATGTATGAGTGGGGCTTTTCACCTAACGAGGGAAGCCCCGCGTTGTCTAACTCCTTCCCGACCCTGGATCCTTGATCCTGTAGAATCTAGATAGATTGTACCTTATCTACTTAGGTAGGTTGCGTGTATGCGGGGCATTGCTAATTGTCAAGCAATAGGTTGGAAGCTGAGCTGCTCACATTCATCACTTACCTACATACGTAGATGTACATGCCTTTTCACCTGTTAAATTCTACCGGTCGACGCACAGCTTCATATTAGGTGTAGAACCATGGCAAGCGCAGCGAACGCCCCGAGTGGCGAGAAAATATCTGTCCTTTTTGTTTGCTTGGGCAACATCTGTCGTTCGACCATGGCCGAAGGCGTCTTTCGATCTATAGTGAAGGATCCAGCTTCTCCATATTACAACCTTATCGGTAGCGTAGATTCCTGCGGAACAGGTACGAGATCTAGATCCGCTAAGTTATTGGGTCCCCATTCTCGCTTCATATGAGAGCAGACAACTGACATACCCTCATATATTTTCAGGTGGTTACCACATCGGCGACGATCCTGATTCCCGGACCTTATCGACGCTCAAGGATAACGGTATCACAGACTATAAACACGGGGCTCGTCGGGTTAGTCAACGGGCCAATTGAGTTCTATGATTAGTGGAAGACTGGACTGATGTGTTCTGGTAGCTGCGCGATAACGACTTTGACGAGTTCGATTACATTTTCGCCATGGACAATAGCAACCACAGCGATATACAAAGATGGCGTAATAGGAAGCGGGTTGGTGGCAAAGCACAGGTCATGCTGTTCGGCGAGTTCTCGGGCACCGGCCGCAAGGAGGTCGTCCAAGATCCGTACTATATCGACGGCGACGCCTTCAAGAAGACCTATGAACAGTGCCGAAGGTTCTCGGAGAACTTCTTAGCAACCACCTTCCCCGACGTCCCGCAGCCGAAGAGGTGAATCAAACGCACGAAAGAGAGATAGGTTTCAGCAAATACCCTCCTACGCGCTCTTGTGGGTGTAAGCCTGAATAGAATGAATTTCCACGGACAGCTCAGCAGTGCACCTCTCTGGCCAGCTTGATTCAGCCTAGGGAAAATATCACAGCATCTATTCTGTAGCTGCTGGTTACTACGCAACGGCAACACGCTTTGTAGGTAATACGGGACACGTGTATGTTCCGCATAAAGATTAGACTTAGAACTGGGCGATGTATTAGCTTATTTCATAACAGGGCGAGAATAGGTTTCACTCGAAGGCTCCGGACTGCAGTATATGGCGTCTCTGTGCATCAACCTTACCTACTGCGTATGCATATAGATTTTAGATAGCTGATCTGTCATACTATTGTGTCTCGCGCCATCGAGTCGGTATTGTTATTTAGGAAGCTACCTTACCAGAGAAGGGGCTATGTCGATACGAATGAGCCATTGGAAACGATATATATATACTTTTGCCAGAAGAATGCAGCTGGTGTTCATACCTATTTTTATAGTTCAGCCTCAACCCAGCCCCTTTCAGCCCCTTTTTCGTGTTTCGGCCCCCTTTCATCGGCCATTCCCGCCCGGCTGGGTCACTATGCGTACACATTACACCTAAATTTTTAACGCTAACTAAAACGGGCATTTCTCTAATTCTCTAACACACCCCCGTGTTCACTATTCAAGTTCGTCACTCGCCAAGCCGTTGAAGGACCCAAGTTCCAAGCTGCCTTACGATAACTTTAGTAAAATATATCTTCCGTAATACCCAGCATATCGTCTGTTTATCATGGGGGCCGGAAATGACAGCGCAGGAAATTGCGCGGCTACGCTGCCAGCGGACCCAATCATCGTTACTGGTGACTGGCAGCAGCGGCTATAGGGCTCAGGAGTGGGGGCCAGGGCGGGGCAGGGGCAGCCGGAACAGTGGGCCAAGCCTCGTGAACAGGCCAATGAGACGATGAGCGCTCTGTGGTCTGACGCTTTCTTCTGCGGGGTCTCTTCAACTCTCGCTGCCTTCCAAGGTTTACGCTAGTTGCTTTCCTCAGGGGCGTGCTGAGGGGCCCGAGGGGCACGTAGGTAGGTACTACGGTAGGTAGGCCGGCCTAGTAGTACCCCTCCAACATTGACGTTTCCGACGATTCTCACGCTCCCCTTCTCCTCTCCTCTGCGCCTGATCGCGAACCGTGAGTGCAACTTGTACTCTCTCTACTTACTTTGCTTGCTTGCAATACCCAACGTGCGACCTTTTTGACTGTTGCTTCTTCTCACTGTTTCCTATCTGTGCGCGTCGCTGATAGTGTCTCCCCGCTCTCAGAGTGATAGATCAGCGTGTCGAGTCCTCTCCATCTATGGAAATCAGTCAGCTTCTTGCCCCTACCAACAACAACGTACCTTGACCACTCAGCGTTACATCACACCTTTCAAGGGTTATACACACTGCATACTCCTACAGTACCTACTGCGTACCTTAGCAGCTATATATCCACAGCCTGCCTAACCTGGCCAATATCCAAGATTAGATATTTGCTATTCGCTTACTATCGAATATATCTTTCCACCGGCGCTACTTCTGTCCATATTCTCCCATCCTGTCCAGTCTCTTCTCCCCTGCGCCTCGCCTGGTGTTAATTCCTCTTTGACGCGATCAATACTGGTGTGGTTCTTTGAAGGAGAGACTTCTCTTGGCTCTCTGGTGCCTTTCATTGTCTTTTTGTTTGTGTGCTACCATTATCTCCACCATTTGCCCTCTCGAACCAGGTCTCGAGCCTCGGCCTAACACCCGAAACCAGACCAACCCAACCGCTAACAAGGAATCCAACAATAATCCTTCACGATGGCCGATCTACAGGGGCGTAAGGTCTTCAAGGTCTTCAATCAAGATTTTATCGTGGACGAGCGGTACACTGTCACAAAGGAACTAGGACAGGGTGCTTATGGTATTGTCTGGTATGCGCGCTTCCGTACACCTCTCCGCTTATCAGCGCCGCGTTGTATTGACTGACACGGCTTGGGTCGAACAGCGCTGCTGTAAACAACCAGACAAATGACGGTGTTGCTATCAAGAAAGTGACCAATGTGTTCAGCAAGAAGATTCTGGCAAAGCGTGCTCTCCGCGAGATCAAGCTTCTCCAACATTTCCGGGGACATCGTAATGTAAGGAAGACCCCGTGAATCACGCGCTGATAACCGCTCCTCTTACACGTACCGCGGAAATCTTGGTAGTGCGGGATCAGGCTAACGTCCATTCTATAGATCACATGCCTCTATGACATGGACATCCCGCGCCCTGATAACTTCAACGAGACCTACCTTTATGAGGGTGTGTATCCATGAGTTGGAATGGATAGTGAGATCGCTACTGACATGGATGCGCAGAGTTGATGGAATGCGATTTGGCGGCGATTATCCGCTCCGGTCAACCCCTGACCGATGCTCACTTCCAATCCTTCATCTACCAGATACTATGTGGCTTGAAATATATCCACTCGGCGAATGTCCTACATCGTGATCTGAAGCCCGGTAACCTCCTTGTGAATGCTGACTGCGAACTGAAAATCTGCGATTTTGGTCTCGCGCGTGGCTTCTCAGTCGACCCGCACGAGAACGCAGGTTATATGACCGAATATGTAGCCACACGATGGTATCGGGCACCAGAAATCATGTTGAGCTTCCAAAGCTACACGAAAGCTAGTAGGTCTCAACTGGTTCAAGAATATCTTGAACTTGGCTTTTATGATAATCCCCTAACTAATATGCCGTAGTTGACGTCTGGTCTGTGGGCTGTATCCTCGCCGAACTCCTAGGGGGACGACCTTTCTTCAAGGGTCGTGACTATGTCGATCAATTGAACCAGATTCTTCATATTCTAGGGACGCCTAACGAGGAGACGCTCTCGCGCATTGGGTCATCTCGTGCCCAGGAATACGTACGAAACTTACCCTACATGGCCAAAAAGCCGTTCCCGACACTGTTCCCCAACGCCAACCCAGATGCGCTCGACCTCCTCGACCAGATGCTGGCCTTTGACCCCTCCTCGCGCATTAGCGTCGAGCGTGCGCTTGAACACCCTTACTTGCAGATCTGGCACGATGCATCAGACGAGCCAGATTGCCCAACTACCTTCAATTTCGACTTTGAAGTTGTCGACGAGGTGGCCGATATGCGCAAAATGATCATGGATGAGGTTTTCCGATTTAGGCAACACGTACGCACTGACCCTGCCACCGCTGCACAGATGCCCGGTGGACAGGCCGCGCAACCAGGTCAAGTGCCTATGCCAGAAGGCAAAAACCAATGGAGGGCCGAGGATCCACGGCCACAGGAGTATTTGAACCAAGTCGGAGGTCTTGAAGGCGAGCTCCACGGCGGGTTGGATGCTGGTAGGCGATAAGGGACACGATTGGCCAGTAGGGAAAAGGGGCTGGGAATATGTACCCCTATGTGAAGCAGTCAAGGTGGATTATGGGTCACGTATGTCTCACAACACTTTTGGGGGGCGAGGTGCGGGCATTTGTTATACAAGCTCATACTACTCGATGGAAACAAAAGAGGGGGTCCATTGCAGTACCAGGGAATGCAGGCATCAAGGTTCGCAACTGGTAATTTATAAGCTCACATATGTGGGGATATCCTCGAGCTGATGAAATCTATCTCGACTTGAAGCGTTTGGATTTAAAAGCGAGTATGGGAAAGATGGTGATTCGGACGAGAGTCGCAGGTGGGAATAGCTTCTTTTCCTGTCATCTTAATTGTCAAGTTCACGAAAAGAAATTAGACGATGAGCAAAACTAATACCAAATTTTGATATGTTTTCTACTTTTTTTTTCGTGGTCATAGCGATTTGTATTCGATAGAATAGAATTTGCCTGAATTCCTACTTACCTACAACTATCTAGACTGATGTTAAAGGAGAGAGGTATAGACAGAAATAAGGTTTACTCTCAATCTAAAGGTGTTAGTCTATGTAAATGTATTCAGTCGAGGTGTTTGTATTTGTATTTGCCCTAGTATAATAGGTTAGTTCGACACTTAAGAAAAACAGGGAAGATTATGCCTATATATCGCTATTGTAGGCTAGATATATGCGCCTATGCATTAAGTTCCCTTGGCCAGAAATGGTCATATCGAAGAAGTGGACAAACTGCATACCTCGTCAGGCCCTTCGTGCCGAAGACTTGGTGGGCGTGTATGGATTGAGATTAAGATATGCATGCTCGGATAAACTACATACATGCTGCTCCCTACTGCAACGCGTCTGCGGCCTGTATATGCGGAGCAAGAGATATAATCCGAGCAGAACCACCACGCGCGAGCGCAAGGACCTCGTGCTCTAGACTGCTGCGCTGGTATTCATATAGAGTAACCTGCCTACCCCTGCCAAGTTCCCACGATGCGCAGCTTGGCAGGCGGTCGAGGCGTCGGTGTGCTTTGTCACGGATCTATCTACGCTTCTGCCTGAGTCCACGAAGCGGGAAATGCAGTCAGTGATTTAAGTATCTACTACAGTCAACCTAAAGACATAAAGGTAAAGCTAAAGCGAGCGCGGCGCGGCGAAGCAAGACAAGCTGGGGGTATGCATGTATCAAGAGCGCAGCTGAGGAGTCTATGATCTTCCCATCCCGGGCCAATGATGCGGGCCGCTGCCAACCCTACCTACCATACGCATACAGTACATAACCCAGCGGGCGCCTTGGCGCGCGTGAGACGTCGCCGTTTCGGTTACCGCCAGCTTCGTCCACCTCTTTCGTCCCTCATACACACTTACCTACCTGGGTATATGTAACCCAGGGTGTGCTGTGCTAAGACACGCGATATATTAATAACAGGAGCTCGAGTTCAAATATGGGGTATGGACGCAAGCCGTGCGTGTCCGTCCGTCCAGTCGCGACACACGTATCAGCAGCGGCAGCTAGCCGCCAGAATAGATGAAGGGCGAGGCGAAGGGAAATTATGGGCATTTCAGGCTATTGGCGGGACCTGAATGGGTCCTAGGGATTGTCTCTGCCCTACCTACCTACCTGCAGTATGGTCCGTATACTACTATTCATTAGTGATCGTATACGCAGTACTTCGCCTTTATAAACATGCACATAAACAGAAAAGCGGAAGCGGGACGGAACAGAGCAGTGAGCGGACATCGATCCCGCATTGCGGGAATCGAGCATGTGGAATCTCTCATTCATCTTAGAATTTCCCTATATACATGTGCCTCGTCTAGTATACGAGGTTAAAAAGGGGGGGGTATATCCGGCCAGTCCCCTTCCTAAATAAAAATAGTAGGCCGATCCTATCTAGCGCATAGCCATGCGCGACGGGAAATGATTGTGAAGAAGTGAAGAGGGTGTTGGGTATATAGTCGGGACCCCATTTTAGTCAACAACCCTATCGTCGTGGTGTGTTTGTCTTGTAAGTGTGTGTGTGTGTGTGTGTGATTGCGAAGACCATAAAATAACCCCAGAGGTTGCAAAGCCCAGTGAGTGATCATAGATACCATTACCATCTTAATTTCCAAACGCCATTAAATGCCAACCCATGAGAGCCACCCCACTTCCTATTGCTCTTTTCCCCTACGTCTTCATTAAGCCCATGCCGAGCCTTCTTAGTAGATCCAGTACGAAGCCGTGTACGGGACACTCTGCGTCTCGCCAACGGCACTGCATGCAGACGAGTCACCACCAGAGGTGAGCACGCGGTAGACCTTGCTGATGCCTATGCTGCCGCCCTTGTCGCTGAGGTAGAGCCAGTCGACGGCGCCCTCGCCCGAGAGGCCCTCGTCCGCGTCAGCTGGCGCGGGGATGCCGAGGACCTTCATTCCCTTGAAGAGCTCAGCGTCGTTGTTGAGCGAGAAGGTCGGCACGCCGTTCAAGTCGAAGAAGTGATGGCCAATAAAGGGTAGGGGGTTCAAGATGCCGCCCACGGAAAGGTTCGCCGGCGGCGGGAACGGCGCTGCTGGGCTTGCTGTCTGGATAGGCAGGCTCGTCGTGTGCAGGACTGTGCCCGTGAGGACACTCCAGTTTGCAGCGGAGAGGGCGTCGGGGCCCGATCCCGGGTAGAGGTTCGTTACATCATACAGAACTGCGAGGGCCCCTATGCTCGTGCCCGCAACGCCGACTGAGGCGCAAGTGTAGTTCTGGACACCATGACCGACCAGTATATGCTTGAGTGGTAGATCGGGCGCCGGCAACGGAGTGGGACCTGTTTGGTATAAGTCAGTATTGAGTTTATGTTAAGTCGGGTGCGGCACAGTCTTTCGTAACATACCACCGGTGCTTGGCAGGACGTAAGTGACGCCACTCGAATTACATCGCCGGCCCACGGGACTGGCTGTTGTCACGGCCAGAGCCGAAAGGAAGAGGAATGCACCCTGGAGTTGCATCTTTTTTCTTGTTGGCTTTTTCACTTTTTTCTTGTTTTCTCTCCTAGTTTGTCTAGTTTGTCCTGGGAATAGGCACCGTGCCACGACTTGTGTGAAGTGAATAAAGATCTAGAGGTGAGGCGAAAAAGAAAACACAAGAGCAGCTGCAGATCAAAGTTCTATTATACAGAATTTCAGATCAGCCGTAGCGCAATTGGTCAGTGGAGCGGACAAGGATGAATGAGCGGCAACTAGGGTCTCTCTCTGTGTATGAGGCCGTTGCGAGTAGCCGGCGGGCGCTTAAAGTGGTGGGTGTGTGTATGGTACTATATATAAACTGATGGGTGCATCTGGTGCCCATGCGAGATGCGGGCTCCCCAGCCGAGATTGAGTCCAAAGAGGGCAAAAAATGGAGCGCTGAAGAACGCGCAGAAGGCACCAATCATAAACCGACAGAGAAATGAAAGAAGAGCGAGGTTGGTAGCGATATTGGTGATGATGCTGTGTGCATATCGTGTTTTTCTCGCCGTGTTTTCCGCCACGGGCCCGAGAAAAACAATGGAAGATATGATGAATCTGAATTCCGCCTCCCTTTTCTCTCACTTGTTCAAAACTGCTCCGATGCTCAACACCATCTTTCACTCTCCCCTGCAAAGCAAGCCACGACGCCTTCACTCGAAGGGATTTGGTTTGGGAGCTGTGCACTATACCTTACGCAGTACCTACATGACTCCCTGCCATTGCAGCGATCCTGTACATACATACGCATACGTACGTATACATCCCAATGTACTGGTGGTGTACCTAGAATGGTAGACGGCACGGGAACGAGGCCGCCTCTAGTGTATGTACAATAGGTACAGAACAGAAGTAAGTACGGTAATCCGAGATCTCGCCTCCTCTTGGCAACCGAAATGGGGCATTGAGGGAGGGTATCGGGAGTCTCGTCCATCCAGGGGTCCCAGCTTGCAAGGGTAGCTGTTTTCTGAACGCATCCATACCACACTAGACATCTACGCGGAGGTACTGAAGAGTAGTATTCTGCGTGGATCCTGGAATACTATACTACACCATGTGTACGATAAATTGGCCAGTAGCACGGCCCCCCTTGCAGTAAGTAGCTGGCGAGTTCAGGCTTTCAGGGCAAGGCAAAAAAGACCTATGTCGTGTTGTGTTGTACAGCGTTGGAATGCAACGCATCTCCAAATAGGAACTATCATATTGATTATTACCTATCGTCGCGTAATGCTGCCAAGTTGTACAATTGGCCGAGACAGCTCAGATGTTGTTGGATCGTGGAAAAATACTAGTAGTATGTATGTAGAGTGATCAAGTCATCGCTCAGGAAACGGGATAGTCTGTGGGTAGCAATGAGAGCAGTACTGAGCTCGGAAAAGGCCGCCCTGTTCAATATTTCTCCCCACCATCCTTGTCATACCTGCATCTATGCCGGTTTGCGTGTCGTATGTACTGTATAGGTGGGTAAAGGCGCAGCATACCTATACCTACATTATGCCGGATGCCGACAATCCCAAGATATTGTCGCCGCGACAATATGTACAGCAATGCCTACATAGTGATGAGCACCTCGTGATGCGTAAGGCGTATGTAAACATACCAATTAGCTAGGCCTTTGCTAGCCGAGACATTGCATTTGGGAGTGATAATGATATTGTGAGTGAGATGGGGAAAAGTGAATATGATCCGTGAGGAGATCGTTAGATACACTGTCCTTCCTACCCACCAATCGCCACTTACAGTGCGGTATACAGTATTCCTCCCTACATATACTCTGTAAAAGCAGCGCGTCTATTAGGACCTACCCCACATCCCTACAGTAGGGTACTATACAGCTCCTGCGATTCGCTAGCCGACGGCCATGGCCACCCCAGTGGACTTATAGCAGCAGCGACGATGTTGAATGTGTTACATCCATTAGGTATTCAAGGTTAGCTTTAGGCCTCAACAAGCATTGTCAAGCGGAAAGCAAAGAGGTATGGTAGAAATCGACCCTGAGTGGTCAATTAGCCGGGTTTCTATTCCCTCTTTAAACCTTTTATTCTAATAAGTAGTACTTATGTAGCATACCTACTTATCTATGTGCGTCAGCAAAAGAAAATATTCTACAGGCTGATGATAGCTTAAACATGCCTTATTGTGCACTAGGTACCCAGTATACCCATCCGACTATTTGTCCAATACTCCAGCCAAAAATCACGTTATTCATGATTACCTACCTAATGAGTACCTAGATAAGATGCGTGCTCATTTCGGACTTGAGTCCCGTGCAACCCCTGCGAGCTTAGGCCAGGGCAGCTCGCCTTGTAATCATACCCTGCAGTGTACCTACAGTAGTGTACTGATGTATTCCCCCAAGTTCATAGTCGGTTGCCGACCTCTTGAGAGCTACTGATAAGAAAAATATACCTAGGTAGGTCCTACACACGTAAGTATATCAACCTGGGTACGGTCGCCCACAGGGCTTACTGTCTCATAATTCAATTTAAGTAACTACGCCGACACCACTAGGCCCACCTTTTTTTTCTACTTTTTTTTTTAAATCAAATTTGCAACTTAACTTTTTACAATTATTTTTTTAATTTAGTAATAATTTATTTAAACTTTTATACAAATTAATATATATATAGTTGATTTAATTATATTTTAAAATAGCTATATAAATTAAATGTAATTTTTTTAAATTAAATTTGTTATATATAATTTATAAATATATTAGTTTTATATAGTTTATATATTTTATTTTTTTATTAATTTTATTTTATTTGTTATAATTGTTATAATTATTATATAATTTTATACAAATAAATTTTATTTTTATATTTTTAATAGTATTAAAAATAATTATAAATGTTTTTAAATATTTTAATTTGTTTTAAATTGTATAAACTTTTTTTAATTTATTAATAAATATATTTATTAGTTATAACTATATTTTATATTAATAAATATTACTTTTATATTTTTAATAGTATTAATTTTAATTATAAATATTTTTAGTTATTTTAATTAATTTTATATTATATAAATATATTTTAATTTATTAATAAATATATTTATTAGCTATAATTATATTTTATAGCAATAAATATTGTTTTTATATTTTTAGTAATATTAATTTTAATTATAAATATTTTTAGCTATTTTAATTAATTTTATATTATATAAATATATTTTAATTTATTAATAAATATATTAAGTAATAGTAACAATATTTTATATTAATAAATATTGTTTTTATATTTTTAGCAATATTAATTTTAACAGTTAATTTTTTAAAAAATTTAAAGTTTTTTTATATTGTATAAATTTATTTTAATTTGCTAATAAATATATTTTATAATAGTTATAATATATTATATTAATAAATATTATTTTAATATTTTTAAAAATATTATTTTTAATTGTTAATAATTTTAAAAATTTAAAAATGTTTTAAAAAATATTAGTATAATTTAATTAAACAATATATATATTTTTATTAAAACTAAAAAATTTAATTAATATATTTTTTAATTAAAACTTTTAAAAATAAATTTATATTATTAACAAAAATATAAATTTATATAAATATATTATTTATATTATAACTGCAATAGTATTATTATATAATATTTCAATTGTTTTATTAATATATTATATAATAAAATATTTAAAAAATTAAAATATAATTAATTAAAATAAAAATAATATTATTAAGTAATATATTTTATTTTTTAATTTTTAATATATTGTTTTTTTTTTATTATATAAAATTGTAATAATTTTGATTATATTGTATAAAATATATAAATAGTTTATTAAAATCAAATTTAATTAAATATATAATTAATAATATAGTATTATTAAAATTTATAAAAATATAAAAATATATAAAGCAATATTAAAATATACAATTAATTTAAATATTAGCTAATTAATATAGTTTTTTATTTATTAACTTGTTAATATTTAAACTATTTGTTTTTACTTTTTACATTTTTTAACTTTTTTATATTTTGTAAAAATTTTTTTTTATATATTTTTATTATATTTTGTTTTGTTTATTTTTTTTTTATTATTTATATATTGTTAATTTTTTGTTTTAATTATTATTATATTTTTTTAATTATTTTTAAACTTTAAAGTTAATAATATATTTTTATTTATTTTATTTGCTATGTTTATATTAGCTGTTAATATTAAAAAATAAACTTTTTTTATTATTAAAAAACTTTGTTAATATATATATAACTAAATTTGCTGCTTTTTAAATAAAACTTTTATATAATTTTTTAATATATATTATATTATATTAAATTAATATAATTTGTTATAAATATTTATATATTATTACAATTTTAAACTTATTATATTAAATTAAAAATACTAAAAAGTCAAATATAAAAAAAATATTTAAAAATGTTGTACTGTTATTATATATTATTTGTTTATTAAAAATATAGCAAAAAAAATATATATATAATATATATATAATAAATCTTTTAGTTTAAATAATAAATATGTTATTTTTAGTAATAACAAGTTTAATAATATTTATATTAATTATTTTTATTTTAATATTAGTTATAACTGTTTATTTTATATTAATAAGTTATAATTTTAGTTAATTAAATATAAAAAAATAATTATTAATTTGTATTAATTTAAAAAAAAAAAAACAAACAGTTGTAAAAAAAGTTTAAAAATTTTTTAAAAAGTTTATAAAAAAATTTTTTAATTAAATATTTACTAAAAAATTAAAAAATTAGCAGTTTATATTTAAACAAACTATTTATAATAAAATTTCAACTAAGTTATTTTATAAAAAACGATATATATAAATAATAATATTATAAATAAAAAATAAATAAACAAAAAATAAAAAATATTTATATAATAATATTATATTATATAATACTGTAATAAAACATTAAGCTTTATTATATATATAAAACTTAGTATATTAATTAAACTGATTTTTTATATATGTTAAAAAATTTAAACAGTTTAAATTTATATTAATTTAAAATAAAAAGTTTAGTATTAAAAAATTTTAATTTTTATAAAGATATAATTATTTTATAATATTATAACAATATATTTATATATAAAATTTATTAGTTTTTACTGTAAATATATAATATCGATATAAAATAAATAACTTTATATCGTTAGTTTTAAATATAAAATATAATGTTTAAACAAAAACGAACAATTTAAACTGAAAGTTTTAATAAAATAATTCGATATTGTTATTTTAAGCTTAAACTAAATAATATAAAAATTTTAAAAAAGCTTAAAAAGTAATACTTTCAAATTAGCTAAAGCAAATTTAAACAATATTAATATAAGCTAGAAATATATTAATAAAAAATATTAAATTAAATTATATATTTATAAATATAACTTTGCAAGTTTTTTAACAAATAATTATTATTTTTTTATATAATATTATATTTATTACAATATAACTTATATTAATATATATAAAAAACAGCAATAATTAACTTTTTTTATAATATTATATTTAAAATATTTAAAAAATATTATTTTTAAATATTAATAAAGTAATTATAAATAATTAAAAGCAATTATATTAGCTAAATAATACTAAGTTTAAACTATATATAATATATTAATAAATATTGCAAACTGTAATATTAAAATTTTAAAATATATAATATAATCGATATATATTTGTACTATATTATTTAGTTTTATATTAAAGCAATAATTATAACAAAAATTATAGTATTTATTTAATATATATATTATATTTAGTAAGTAGAATTTTTACTAATAATAATATATTTAAATTAAAAATATAAAACAGTATTAACTACAATAGTATATTATTAGCTTTTAATAAGTAGTAACAATATATATTTGTTAAAGCTATATTAAAACAAATAAAATAAACTAATATGTAATTTAAATTAGTTAAATTAAACTTAATTAACTTTTAAAAAAAATGCTAAAAATAAAATATATTTACTTAAGTTATAACTATTTTAATTTAATAACTGTTAATTTTATAAAAAAAATATAAAAAACTAATAAATTAAATCTTAGTAAAACTAACTATATAAAAAATATAAAATATTTTAACAAGTATATTATTTAAAAATATGTTTAACTAGTTATTTTTAAACTAATTAAATAAACATAAAACTATTTTTAAAAACTTAAAAGCGAAAAATTATAAAATAAAACTAATTAATTTAATTAAATCGTATTAATATATATTTATATATTTTTGCTTTAATATAAACTAAATAGTTTTAAAAATAACTAAAATATACATATTATTTAAAAACAAAAAAATTGCTAATATATTTATACAAACAAATTTTAAATGTTATATTATTAATTAGATCTAGTTTAAACAATTAACTGTTATATTAAATATAACAAATTATAATAAAATATATTATATCAGCTTATTTAAATAATAATAAAACAGTATTAGAAATATTTACTTATAAATATGTTGCAAATATATAACTAATATATAGTTAAATATTTTTAGTTTAATATAAACCGATTAAATTATAAAAAGCTGTTATTAAGCAAATATTATTATTTGTAGCAGTGTTTACATAAATATAAAGCAAATAATAAAAAATTAAAGCTGTTTTTACACTTATAACTAAAAAAAAGATTTAAATATTTCGAAAAATAAACAGTACAAAACAATATATATAAAAACAAACTAAAAAAAATAAATCAAAATAATAATAAATAAAACATTGTTAAAAAGTATAAGTTTAAATTATTAAACTATTAGTTATAACAAATAAATAATTAAAATAAAATAAAATAAATTAAAATAATTATAATAACTATA
>MU378292.1:0-64758 GCA_022495175.1 Hypoxylon argillaceum | reverse complement strand
AATAATATTAATTATAATTAATATATATTTAAATTTTTTTTATATAATTTATTATTTATTTATTAAATAATTAATTATATTTTATTATATATAATGTTAATAAGCTATTAATAAATTTATATAACTTTTATATATATATTATATATACAAAGATTTTTTTTTAAATATAAAAACAACAATAGTATTATATAATTATAATATTATATTTTATTTTAGTTTTGTTATATATAATTAATTATATAAAGTTAAATCAATATTATTTAATATATTAAAAATTAAAATATTTATTTATTTATAAATAAATTATTTTATAAAAAATATTTAAAAGTTTTAAATTTTAAAAAAATTATTATATTATAATTTAATTTATAAATTATTTTATTATTAATTAAATTTTTAAATTTAATATATATATATATAAAAATAATATTTATTTAAAAATAATAATATATTATTTAATTAAATATAATAAAAAAAATAAAAACTAAATTTATTAAAAAATTAAAATTAAAATTAAAAATATTTTAAAAAATATATTTTTATAAAATAAAAAATATATTAATTTAAAATATTTTGTTATTTTTAATAATAACTATAATATTTATAATAATAAAAATAAAAATATAAAAATAAAAATAATAAAAATAATAAAAATAATAAAAAAAAATAAATAATAAAAAATAATAATAAATAATATTAATTAAAACAAATTAATTAAATTAATAATTTAATAAAAATTTATAAAATAAATATAAATAAATAGTTAAAAATATATTAGTTTTAAATATATTAATTATTTTAATATAAATTAAAAAAATAAATAATATTATTAATAAAAAAAATAAAAATATAATTATAAAAATAATAAAAAAATTTAAAAAAAAAAAAGTTTTTTATTAATTAAAATTAATTTTGTAAAAAAATTTATATAAAAATAAATAATTATTAAATTAAAAAAAAGCTAAATTTAAAAATAATATTTTTATAGTTTAAATTATAATATATATAATATTAAAAATAAAAAAAATAAAAAAAAAGTAAAAAAATATTAAAAAAAGTATTAATTAAAAAAATTTAATATATTTTTAATTATAATATTAAAAAAAAAAGCAATATTATTATAAAAATAATATTATTAAATAGTTTTAATTATATTAAATATAAATTTAATAACAATTTAATATTATATATAAAATATATAAAATTATAAATAATTAAAAATTAAAAATTAAAAATAATTTATAACAAAAAAAAATAATTAATTTAAAAAGTTATAATTAAATTAATATTAATTAAATAAATAAATAAATATATAAATTTATTAAATAAAAAAAAGTTTTTATTAATTAATTAATATAAATTTTAAAACAAATTACTATTTAAATAAAAAAATATTATAAAATATACTTTTTAAATAGTTTTTTTTTTATTAAAAAAATATTAAAAAAAAAAATCAAAAAAAAAAAATTATTTATAAATAATTAGTAAATACAAATAAAATAAAAAATATTTGATTTGCTTGCAAATAAATTCAAACTTTTTATTTATACTTTAGTTAATCAAGTTATCTGTCAAGTAGTCAAAGTATTGTTTTACCTGTGGGGAGCGCTGCCTTTAGCCCTCTATTTAATATTGCAGTGATACGCCTCTACCTGTTTGTAACACTATAGCTTATTTAATTATAAACCTTTCCGTCCTATCTAGCATATTAATGCTACCTATCGCGCACCATATCAGTGAGTATATCTATATATAGCACACTTTGCAATTCGCTTCATTACGTGCACTTCTATCTCTCGCCTGAGACGGTATCATTAACACCACCATAGCGAGAAGGATATGCTATCGAATGCTACTGGTATGAGACGCTCAACCATGGCGGTAAGGCAAACATCAGCACAGCCTACCGTCAATCTCCGAAGGCATCTAGTGCTTGTCTATACGAGCATTTGCTAGTATATATTGACTACACTCCCACGAGTGCTAGGCGAGGTGACCATTACTCGTATCGCCAAATCTATTGTCATCATTCCGCACAGTTGAAATCATGGACATCGGACAAGATGCTTCAGGTATCTCAGACAACCAGTATCCAGTCTATGTTGGGATATGGACCAACTGGTCTCGAGCTCGGGTTCTAGGGTCTACTCTAACTCTTAGTCGACAAGACGCCGATCTGCTTATTGCCTTCACGGCTTTTTTCATTGCCTTTGTTACAACTCGCGCCTGGAGAATTATATGTTTTGTATTCCACCGGCTCTACTCAACAGCCGATCCACGGGACGCGATCTATCACCAACGCCAGACAATCTTCCGAAACTCTTCCTCTCCTGAGAGCGGGATCGTAATGCTTATATGGCTGCTGTGGGCAAATCGCCACGTCAAGGGGTGGTTCCGCCCACTCCCAGCAGCCATTATTGCAGTCGTCTGCATCAGCGTCTTCACTGTCGCTGGAGGGTTTTCTTCTCAAATATCGACCGCTGTCGGGAACGAGGCTCTAATCAAAAGCGCTAACTGCGGGAATACGCTGCATTCGGTTGGGCCAGACGACCCTTTGTATTTCCCTCTAACATCTAACCAAGCTACCACGATGAGTAGCGCAGCCAACTACGCGCAGCAGTGTTATTCAGCCGAAAAAAACAGCCTGCTCGATTGCAATCGCTTCTCTATGCAGCAAGTTGGAAAGACGATAGATACTCAAGCTAGCTGTCCCTTTAGAGGTCATATATGCCGAAACGAGTCGACGAACTTGCGCATCGACTCTGGCTACCTCGATAGCCATAAAATTCTTGGTTTAAACGCCCCTCCAGATGAAAGAATACTGTTCAGAAATGTGCTGCATTGCGCCCCGTTGACGACAGCTGGATTTACGTATGAGCGCAACACTTCGCTCGGACGGTACACCTTCTACCAATATGGGACTTACAAGGATAGTAATATCGAAACCAACTATGTGCACGCAGCTGCATCCGTCCAATCCCAGTATGCACTCCCCGCAACCGCAGACATATCAGTAACATACACAAACTACGTCCTCAAGTGAGTTTCGTGCTTCTCCAGTGGCACCTCTCAACTACATTAGACACACTAATTCTTCGGTCACAGTGTTTTTGACTCGCATGTTAGGGACGAGGCAACTTGGACGGATTATTCAAGTTTCGTGCCGATAGATGACTTGTTTAGGAAAGATGCTGATCTCTTCCTTGTTTTCCTATCTGGAAATGGAGTTGTTTTCACGCAACCGTCAGACGACCAGTGGTACCATCTGAACACAACCCCATCTCCATTTAGTCTAGGTAGTAACGTCCCAGAGTTGCTAGAATTATATATCCCACAAGAGCCGGCTTCACCTCTTGGCTGTACCAACCAGTATCAATATTGTAATACTGCGTTTCAAGGAACGAGTGGATGTGGTCCACTAGCAAGCCCTCGAGATGCGATAGTCAGGGCTGCCCCCTTCTTCGATGCCAACGATGTCGATTTGGAGACCACCTCTTTTAGGAGCGGGGCGGGGGCTCGTTTTGGGTACCTCTTGGGCTTGTTTTATCAGAATACTATTTCGGGCATTGAAGGGATTTTGCAACAAGTGGGAGCAGCAGACCTGACTTCTCAGAAGACTTTGTATGGGGGTATCCAAGGACCGATAGCGTCCGACCAGTGGCAGCGTGATGTCTCCAGCTGGTGGGATATATCCATGGCTATTCACCAGTCAACAGCACTCTCACTGGCCTACATGCCTGATAACTCGGCAGTGCGCGCAGCACGTTTGAACTACACGACTCCAGAGCTTCAAAAGCTATGTAACAACCAGGTAAGCCTGTTGGATGCTTTTTCGTCATCTCCCATGCCCTAATAGACTGTAGCAGTACGTACTAACGACGCAACAGAAGATACGAACTACGGCATATGCCTCATTCAGCCTATTCGGTCTCTTCTTCACATTGACTGTCGGACTTCTCCTGACCTTGGTGTCTTACCTTGTAGAGCCCATATCTAGTTGCCTCCACAAGAGAAAGGGTTACAACCAATACCCCCTTCTAGAGTGGACAGCCAACTCTACGCTGCAGCTGCAGCGTCTGGTACACGAGGAGATAGGATTTGGTACATGGTCTGAAGGAACCGAGACAATTCCGATCACCAAGCCTGGTGAGCTGCTTGGCTCTTTAGACATCTCAAACCCAAAGCATCCCGTTCTCCGTCGGCCCAATAACAGGGATAGCGCATTATTGACCGCTGAGCGCTTCGCCGAGGCGCCACCTACCGTCATTGGTGATGGATCAGAGCATACAATGACCTCTCTAGCTCCATCTGAGCACGCCTCCGATGCTCAACAGAGAGTTTATATAGATTGCCAGGACGGCTCTACAGGTGGCGAGACGCAAATAGAGAGGCATGAGCCAAACACGGAGCCGAGAATAGAATCTCCATGCGACAACTGGCCGTTGGAACAGGCGGCTCAACTAGTGGATGCCGAACAAGTTCGGGTCGAACATGGGGCTAGAAACTGCAATTGTTGATTCTACGGGCACACGAGTAAATATCGACGGCGGCCACAATAGTAATGATGGAGATTTCTAGCTCCAGGTATTTAGATATGTAGGATATATTGAAGGGGATCAGCCGAAGGCTCGTCCCTAAGGATGGTGCATATAAAAAGGAGCCTATCTGCTGAAAAAGTGGTTTAGTTTTTATAGCCCGTAGCACAGCCACACACAGGTACGTGGCTTGAAAAGGTGGCTTAGGCCCCCTCCTGTCACAAATACGGTTCGGCTCTGTAATCTACCTAGAAAGTTCCGATGAGAAAGAAATATTCAAATAATAAAAGGCAAAAAGAATTGAAATCTGTTTAAAAAGTGCTATAATTACGATAGATCTAGGTGCTCAAGTAAAGCTTATGCTCCTTTAAATATTTGCGTTCAACCAATCAGTTGACCTATACAATACCTGTTAAGTGAATAAGTATTTCACTCGCTGATTTATTAAAAAGTAAGTAGTATTTCCTTAGTGGGGTTTCATCACTCCCGGGAATTAGACAGAGTTGTCGAAGCCCCTCATGAGTGGATGCTACGGTACCTATTTATCGTCAAGGTTGAATTATCAACTTACATGTAGGCTAACCACCGTATGCACCCCGCAAGGCTCCTTTCTGCATGCCTAATAAGGAATATGGCCGTGGAGATCTCCTCTCCGTCCCTGATTCGAGTCCGTCAAATGGTGTAGATACCTAGGTACGTAAAGGTATGGGGGCCCCGTTGCCCGTCCCCCGAATACTACTCTGTTTTACTCTACCTACGTTACTATCGTGAGTTAGGGAGAAGGTCACTAAGGGCAGAAGCACTTTGCAAGTGCTCAATTGCGAGTTTTTGCGAAATGCCGTTGTGATTTTTCACTTGCTTGATACATATTGTAGAACGATTATGTGCTACTAATTCCTTGAACTGCGAAGGTGCAGGCTCCTCTTGGTTAGCCATCGCTATGTTGCAATAGGCAGTCCGAGTTATGCTGTAAGGATCTAAGCAAGGGAAACGAATCACGCGTTCATATGACCGGTTTTCCGGGCGATCATCGCCGCCATTTATCTCTCCGTGCACTGTTTCTCCACGAATCGGGCCGTGGGGAAGCAAGCCTCAGAGTCGAGGAATCGGGGCTCCGTCCGGATGGATCTCGAGAAGTCTGTATCTACAATTCTAAACAGTGTGCCTATAGCTACATATCATGCGACTCAGCTCTGGAAATATATATATATATATTTATGCACACCTCTTCATTAACATTTAGTATCGGATCAATTGAGCATGTAAGTCGGCCATGCCGCACGACAGCGGGAAACACGAAACGGAATAAACAAGGAATTCTCCCAGTGGGTAAAGCGGATGGGATAGCCACAACGACCCGCAAGGCTATTGGAGCGCATCGGCGCGCTGGGGATAAGGACAAACATGTCATACCCATAGCCTTGGGTAGCATCGTCATAGCACAGCTACTATAATAACGGGACACGGATATATAGATTGCGGATACTATAAAAAAACGCATTGACAATACGCGCCATATAGTGCATGATAAATAGAAAGCTTGTTTCCCACGTTTCGCGACCATGTCCTTTCCTGTGCGTAGCTAGTAGCTGGATTTGGGCGCTGTAAAAAGTCCTATCTACTGCTAGTCATAGTCTACGCAGCTGCGGAAGAAACAGAACTTCGCCATGTTGTTTAACATGAGATCCCTGCGGGCATACTTGCTCTTGCTTGCGGCGAGCACGGCGAGTGCGACGCTCCAGATCGTTCCAGGGGCGACATGGACGCCGGTCAGTTCTCTTTACCCTTCTAAGCTACCTCTATTAGAGAGCAACTTGGAAATCCATTGACTATAAGCTCCTTGAGCATAAAGTACTGTTGAATTGACGAGTACATAAACAGACGAACGTGGCCGCACACCTCCAGGCCCACGGAGCCGGCATCATCCAGGTCGGGTCCACATACTACATGATCGGAGAGGACAAGACGAACGGGTCGGCCTTCCAGAACGTCAACTGCTACTCGTCGACGAACCTGGTGGAATGGACATACGTCGGCGCGTTGCTCTCGCAGACAAGTTCCGGCGATCTGGGTCCGAACCGCGTCGTGGAGCGGCCCAAGGTCATCTACAACGACTCGACTAAGAAGTATGTGCTGTACATGCACATCGACAGCAGCAGCTACGCCGAGGCAAAGGTTGGCGTCGCGACGGGTAACTCCGTCTGTGGAGCATATACCTACCAGGGAAGCTTCCAGCCTCTAGGGTTCCAGAGCCGAGATCTTGGACTCTTCAAGGACGACGATGGAAGCGCATACTTGCTAACAGAGGATGTAAGATCCCTCACCTACTCTATTTGCCGGCCCCTTTAGGCCGTGTTTTATATCATGGCTGTTTTCAGTAAGCTTCTAGGACTGACAAGACTTCGACACAGCGAGCCAACGGACTTCGCATTGACCAACTCAGCGCCGACTACCTTACAGTCGCGAAGTCGACATATCTCTGGAGCGACTCAATCGAGGCCCCCGCGATCCTCAAGCGCCAGGGTGTCTACTACATGTTCGGTTCCCGGCTCACAGGGTGGGATCCCAACGATAACCTGTACAGCACGGCCACGTCGCTGTCGGGCCCCTGGTCGGCCTGGAGCACCTTCGCCGACGTCGGCTCGAACACGTACTCCTCGCAGACCAACTACATCCTGCCTCTAGGCGACGGCGCCATCTACATGGGCGACCGCTGGGTCTCGACCAACCTGATGCGCAGCACCTACGTGTGGCTGCCCCTCACCTTCTCCGGCACCACGGTCACGATGAAGAACTACGTGAACTGGACGCCGAACCTCAGCGCCGGGACCTGGGCCGCGGGGCCCGGCGAGACGACGCCCGAGGCCGAGGCCGCCACCATCGCCAACGGCGCGCGCACGCTGTCGTGCTCCGGGTGCAGCGGCAGCACCGACGTGGGCTACATCGGCGGCAGCACCGGCGGCTCGGTGACGTTCAGCGGCGTCAGCAGCACCGCCGCGACCAAGAGCTCCATCCGCGTCAAGTACGTCAACGGCGACAGCACGCAGCGCTTCGCCACCGTCACCGTCAACGGCGTGAGCCAGAAACTCGCGTTCCTGCCGACGGTGGCGGGCACGCCCGGGAGCAGCGTGCTGAACGTGAACCTCAAGAGCGGGGCTACGAATACCGTCCTCATCACCACGACGGACGGCACGTATGGCCCGGACATCGATCGTATCATGGTGCCTGATAACTGAGGAAACGCACGGAGGGTTTGATGGTTGTGTTTACACTGGTAGATACTCGATGCTTCGAAGGTAAAATGTGCACATGCTGGGATATACATGATGTCGTGACCTAAGCCATAGGTGAACACAATATATTAAACAAAAAGATCTGGACCACTTGGTTATTCGCATCGATATCAACCAACCTCCCATTTCTGGTGCGGGATGTGCTACCGCGTGAGGAGTTGGAGGTAGTTCCAAAGATATTGAAGTTTAAGATATCGTGAAGGCCCGACAGCAACCCTTAAGGCCGAGTTCGGATACTGACCCTTGCTAGATAGGTGAGGGTTGAATATATCCTTTAGGTAAACTGTTTCCCAGAAGTAGGAATGTCGGATATTTGTCTCCATGCTAGAATACCATTCAACGCTATGCCAACGCATTAGACCATTCTGCCGTTATTATTAGGACCGATTGGAAAAAAGAGACGCTATACTCATCACCAACACGAATCAATACGAGTCAGGTTTTGAATTTAGCTTCATCCTGTTCTCTTGGCGAAGAGAGTAGATCGTGAGGGAGACTAGGAACCTCTGCAGAGAGTTAGTTCTCAAAAGCCTCGGTTATGCTAGGCGTTGCGTCTCTGGCTGGTCTAATAGTCTAGATGGCCAATGAACTACAATTTCCGTGGAGATGATTGAGAAATCAGAATAGCAAGAACCCACTCGCCGATTTGCATGCCAAGATACGCGTTCGGCGCCTACCTACAAAGAAGGGCTACCTATCATCTTGACGTTCCCTAGGTCAGCACGTTTAGCACGTTCAAGCCTCAAACAGTTGAGGTGGTTGGCACGTGGTCGGCCGTTACAGCGCGGAAGCAATTCCTTTCCTTAGGCACCAGGCGAAGGAACGGGAGTAATTTCCGGGTTGAGATCGTATGTTCAAAGTGAGCGCTAGAAGTTGGGTTAGTGAGCTACGTCGGTCAAGGAAAGCTAGTGGAAAAAATGGCCTACAAAGGTACCCGTGTGAGCATGGAGCATGCTAATTACTATGTAGAGCGTGGTTTGATATGCGGGGAACAAGCTCTTCTCCTCAGTTTATCCCCTGTCAACTCTCAATTGGCAGTTCGTCTAGACCAATGAGATTGAGTGCCAAGTCTCGTTGCGGAGAAGAAAATGCAGAAATAGGGCAAAGCCTAGGATTCCCCTCATTTTAAGATCGCGGGTGGTTAAGCGGGTGGCAAGCTTCGAGCTTCAACCAGCCATCTGCCATCAGCCAACGCCAACAGGGGAGGACAATTCGCCCCGCGAAAGGACCGCAGTAGTGCCGGCAGAGATACACATTATACGTACGTAGTATACTTACTTTGTTTGTGTATGTAGGGCGTCATCGACCCCGAAAGTCTTCACATGCTACTTGGAGACGATCGGACTGACCGAAACTGGTTAGTATATCTATGTAGGTCACAAGCCGAAATCGATCGGTTGCTCGCTATGCCTTGTCTAGATGAAGTCTAGATAGAAAACATCTCTCCCCAGGAACCGAATTACCCCAGCTTCCAGGAACGACGTGGAGCCGGCCAATGCCCGGCGATACCAAGGCAAGCTATGTCGTCGCCAAGAAGAGATCTATAGCTATAGCTAGGTATCCGTATGCTTCTCCAATTCACAAATAGAAAATATTTGGCGAAGACGGAGCTGTCTGCATCAGTGATCAATCATCTCCAGGTAGGGAGCATGTAAGCGTCTGACTGATTGAAGTTGGAGTACAGCTAGAGTCCGAGGAGCTATGTAGATGTGGCCTACTTACATCATAACATAGAAAACAATGAAACTTCGTGCGGGGGTTGAGCAGGGAGGTAGGTAGGTATCATATTCTATAAGGCCTTGTGAAGGCTCAGTCTTGGCAGACATAGGTACCACAGCCTTGGACCAGAACGGGCAGTCCAGGGTAGAGCAGGGACCCGAGAAACGGTGGCGTTAGTTGCTGTATGGGAGGATCAAATTACGATTGCCTCTCCCAGGTAGGTACTACCTACCTAACTAGTAGGCATAGGACCTGAGCTGAGTACCTGGGGTATAAAGAGGTAAGAGCCACCATCGCACGAACTTCACCGAACGAGCTCTCTCCTTCCTTAGGTACCAGGCTCGGAGGTCATATACACGCGTTTTGGAAATAGCTACCTGTGGTCGCGCACTCCGGCAATGGCGAGTCTCTTATTTCTGGCCGCTACTGCTTCGGCCAGTGCCCTCGTCGGAAGAGCCTACTCTACCAGCGACCCTCTGGCGGCATGTCCAGGTTATTCTGCGTCTAACGTCAGGACCACTGCTTCTGGTCTTACCGCAGCCTTGACTCTTGCCGGCAAAGGTTGTGACGTATACGGAACAGATCTGAAGGACTTGGTCTTAGAGGTCTCGTACGATACTAGTAAGAGCATCTCATCTCACCTCCCACTTAAAATCCAATTCATACGGACTACAGAATCGCTGACCCCGGACAGACTCGAGGCTCCATGTCAAGATCCAAGATGCAGCGAACGACGTGTACCAGGTCCCCGAGTCTTTCTTTCCTCGCCCAAAGAGCGGCGGTGGTAGCAAGAAGACTTCGGCCCTGAAGTTCGACTATGTCAAGAAGCCCTTCAGCTTCACCGTGTCTCGCTCGGACTCGAATGAGGTCCTATTCGACACCTCAGCTGCCAGCTTAGTCTTTGAGTCTCAGTACCTCCGCTTGAGAACGAAGCTACCCAAGAATCCTAACTTGTATGGACTTGGAGAGCACTCAGATCCCTTCAAGTTGAACACCACCAGCTACATCCGCACACTCTGGTCCCAGGACTCGTACAGTGTGCCCACAGGTTCCAACTTGTACGGCAACCACCCCGTGTACTACGAGCAACGTGACTCGGGCGCCCACGGCGTTTTCTTCCTCAACTCGAACGGTATGGATATCAAGATCGACAACACCCCCAAGGAGGGCCAGTACCTCGAGTACAACACCCTCGGCGGTGTCTTAGACTTTTACTTCGTCGCCGGTCCCAGCATGATCAATGTCGCGCAGCAGTACGCTGGCATTGTCGGCCTTCCAACGGAAATGCCATACTGGGGCCTGGGCTTCCACAATTGCCGATATGGCTACCAAGACGCCTACGAGGTCGCTGAAGTCGTCTATAACTACAGCCAGGCCGCTATCCCTCTCGAAACCATGTGGACTGATATTGACTACATGTACCGACGAAGAGTGAGTATTATCGCGCCCCTACTATTTATAGAAGCAACAGCTATACTCATCAGCATCATACTGACATGTTTACAGACCTTCAGCTTGGATCCTGAGAGATTCTCTCTTACTATGATGCGCGACCTTGTGGATGTGAGTATTCTATGCACTTCTCCACCCTTTCTCGAGATAAAACATTCTCTCAAATGGTGAACGGGGAAGTTATAAAGAAAAAAAAAAGAATTCGGCCACCAAAAGCAAGGAGGCCGTCTCGTAAAATGTTATTCGCTAACTCCTTGATGCTATAGTATCTCCACGCGCATGACCAACACTATGTACTCATGGTAGACCCGGATGTTGCATATCAAGATTATCCTGGGAGTCTGCAACGCGGTATCGAGGACAATGTCTTCTTACTGCGCGAAAACGGGTCCGTGTGGAAGGGTGTTGTTTGGCCTGGTGTCGTTGCTTTCCCCGATTGGTTTGCTGTAAACATCACCAAGTTCTGGGTAAGACTACACTCCACACCCTTGCCTCATCTCTTTTTCTTTGTTGCTCTAAATAGCATAAATATCTTAGACGAGTACATGTTGCTAACTTTCTAAACCCTTAAGACCAATGAATTCGCCCTATTCTTCAACAAAGACACTGGCGTTGACATTGACGCGCTGTGGATCGACCTGAACGAGCCCTCCAACTTCCCTTGCTACTTCCCATGCGACAACCCCGACCAGGTTGCGATCGGCTTCACACCAGAGCCTCCCGCAGTCCGCTCACCCCCAAGACCTCTCCCCGGGTTCTCCTGCGAATTCCAACCTGAAGGGTGCGATGGCGCCCAGATCCGCTCTGTAGAAGTCATCCGCGACAGCACGCCTCCGGACTTCTTCCCTCACCTGACCCGCGCCGAACCAGCTAGAGGTCAGCAGAAGGGTCTGCCGGGCCGCGACCTTCTCTACCCCAAGTACGCAATCCACAACAAGGCGGCCTACCTAGACAGCTGGAACGCAGCCGAAGGCGGCATCTCCAACAAGACCGTCAACACGGACGTGATCCACCAGAACGGCGTCGCCGAGTACGACGCGCACAACCTCTTCGGCAGCATGATGTCCGAGACCTCCTACGACGCCATGCTCGCGCGCCGCCCAACCGACCGGCCCCTGATCATCACGCGCTCGACGTTCAGCGGCGCCGGCAAGAAGGTCGGCCACTGGCTCGGCGACAACCTCTCCACCTGGGAGCACTACCGGCTGGCCGTGCGCAGCATGATGACCTTCGCGGCCGTGTACCAGGTCCCCATGGTCGGCACCGACGTCTGCGGCTTCGGCGCCAACACGACGGAGCAGCTCTGCGCGCGCTGGGCCGCGCTCGGCGCCTTCGCGACCTTCTACCGCGTGCACAACGAGCTCGGCAGCATCCCGCAGGAGCTCTACCGGTGGCCCGCCACCACCGCCTCGGCGCGCAAGAACATCGCCATCCGCTACCAGCTGCTCGACTACCTGTACACCGCCATGCACCGGCAGAGCGCCGACGGCACGCCGGCCGTGAACCCCATGGTGTTCCTGTACCCGCGCGACAAGAACACGGCGGCGCTGGACCTGCAGTACTTCTTCGGGCCCGGGCTGCTCGTGGCCCCCGTGACGGAGGAGGACGCGACGAGCGTCGGCGTGTACCTGCCCGACGACACCTTCTACGACTGGTACACGCACAAGCGGATCGAGGGCGCCGGCAAGGCCATCACGGTCACGGGCCAGGGCTGGGCGGACATCCCGCTCTTCATGCGCGGCGGCGTCGTGTTCCCCGTGCGCGCCGAGGCGGCCATGACGACGACGGAGCTGCGCACGAAGCCGTTCGAGGTCATCGTGGCCATCGGGCGCGACGGCAAGGCGTCCGGCTCGCTGTACGTCGACGACGGCATCAGCGTCGCGCAGAAAGCCACCAGCGACATCAAGTTCACGTACGCGAAGGGCGTGCTGGCCGTCTCTGGGTCATTTGGCTATACGAAGGACCTGCGGCTGTCTAAGGTCACGTTCCTCGGCCTGGGCAAGAGCCACGGGAAGCGCGCCGTCGAGTCGTTCGATGTCGCGGGCCTGACGGTCCGGGCTGACGTCGATGTGGAGGGTGATGTCGTCACGATCGATGTTGACGAGGACCTGACGCGTGCGTTCACGATTAAGGTGAATGCGTAGGTATCTAGATAAACGAAAAGATAGGCTGATGATAACGATAATGAGCCGGGAAATGGTAGATATGTGGTCTTGGCTAGCTACATGTAAATACGAAAAAGGGCACACTGAATTAAAAGTGTAATCAATGTAATATACAACGCGAGAGCTTAGATTACAAAGAATTAGCTACTCTATTATTCTCTATTGTGCCTATGCGTCCTCGTGATACACATTTTAATGATAGACACTGGTCTTAGTGATGAGAATTCTGGACTAGAAGGCATGATAGCGATGGCAAGGCTTGACTAGTATTAGGTACGGGTATATAGATAGATGTGTGCAGATTTATATCACAGCATGCAGCGCGAAATCCAAGTAATAGCAGCACAGGGCGAGAGGAAGTCGTTATGGTAGTAACAATAGTAGTAGAGTATGCATTTCTATACTATTCCCTATCCCGAGTTCCCCGTAGTAGACAGCGCGTCTACAAATAAAATACCATTCCACGCTTGCTCGTCATGTGTGTATGTACATATGAGGGTTCGGGGGGTATTGAACCAGCTGGCTAATCAAGAACGAAGTAATAGAGTTAAAAATCTCCTGAAAGTTAGGTATCAATGCGCACTCGTCAATGCGCTCCGCCGACGCTGATTCCAAGTGTGCATTTGGCAAGCAAGCTATTTTGTTTATGGGGTGTGGTTGCCGGTGTGTATTTTGGTGCTTATGGTCAAGGATTCCGGGCCTGACGCCTATCCACCGCCTGTATGATGATATAGCAGGGTGGGTGATACCAAGGAAATAAGGATTATGCCGCTATTCCCCTACAATGACTTGCTGGAACACGATTTTTATCTCGTGATTTTGGGATGGCTACTCACAGCCTTTCTATTGTTGGAAGGAACTTGCTGGCAACCAAAATTTGGCCGCCCATTTGTGATATGTAGTCGCCTCTTATACCAGTCATTATGACTGTGACCTCCAGAATTGTCTTACAACTGCATATTAGTTGCAGGGGCTCGACTTGGCCCACCTCGGAGATGGGCAGCTGAGTTTTTAAATAAACTCTGCCATATGAAAGCTTCGCTAAGTAGAAGCTCGATATCCTTCTCGGTCCAATCTCGAGTCGGTAGGGCCTGCAAGAACATCATGATTTCCTGGAAGTCCATCTTGACCAACTTAGAGGACCATTTTACAAGAAAAGCAGCGCAGACATATAAGTGGAATTCTGAAAAGCCTTGCTCCTCGGCCTACGCAACGAGTTAGAACGGGTCGGACAGGGACGGGAATAGTTACTAACCAGATAGGTATCCCACATACGAATTGTGTTTCGGACACTAATCTCTCTCATAAGAAGACAGTTCATCCATCGGAAGCTGAACTGGATAAACTCGACATTTTCATTCTCCAGGTGTTTCGCAAGGGCTTCGTCGATTCTAGCGGTAAGATCTCGGAGTGCGGCAACTTGCCTTTGTATTCCGGGTTGTGCGACAATGTAATGGTCCTGGATCCCATCAAGTAGCTTTGTTAAGCACCAGTACGAGTCGGCTTCTACGGCGTCCAGCACAGCCTTTGGTAGTTGGCCTGGATCCATGCCGCTCTCGATATTATTATCTGTTATATAGCTCCCTAAAAACACCTGCCAAAATGGCGTGACTAGGTCATTGATGCCCTGGACATAGCCGCTCGCGGGGTGCCGAATGGCCCATAGGTATAAGATTCGCTCTAGTGATCGTTGGGTCGCTTCATAGCCGTATAGCTCGATGTGTGGGTTCGTCCTGGGCACGTCAATGCTGATCTGATGCCAGATTGCTTCATCAAGGCCTCTTGCGCGGCCAGAGGTGTTTTGGCTGGCGGCCCCGCGTTCAAACGCTTGACGAACTCCGTCCAGATACTCTTTACGCTTCCGCTCGAGGGTTGCAACCCTTCTCTCACCACTAGTGGGCAGATAGCTAAGTAATAGCTGCCAAGTCATAGCGCGGACTTCTTCCGGTACCCCACCCCATGCTAGTGCTCTAAGATCTGTTAAAGGGATAGTTGTTGTTTGGAGGATTTTCTTGAATTTATTGATTTTCGTGACACGAGAGTTGATGGCGTCAATCTCCTTCGGTGTAGCATTAGCAGGAGTAGACGGGTGGTCAATAAGGTGTAAGGCATTCGCAGGGTCTATAGCAGTATGAGCAGGTGGTTAAATTCGCTTGAGCGAGGAGTAATGAACCTTTTAAAATATCTTTGTATTGCGGCCTCAGTATTTTTCCTTCGCTCTTTTTCGGCATAGGGTATACAGGCGAAGGTCTTTCGATTGCTATGTCAGCACTGTTCGAGTACCGTCGATTCGAGAAGCCGAGTGAAGTATCTAGGGCGGGCTGGCTTTGGGAGGCGAGGCCGCTACCCTGTGTCGCTGCTGCTATACGGCGAGATCGCCGCTTCATGTTCGATAAACTAGGCAGCCCGAAGTCATCCCCATCGTCGTCTTCATAACCATACTCATCTTCGCCTTCGGGATCTTCAACATTCCAATCCGAGTTCGTTGTCGATAGGAAACTAAAGTAAGACTTTAAAGGGGGAGAGGAAAGGGACGTGTTGGATTTGCGCGACGCGTGCGTAGGGCCAACATCGCTAGTCCTGGCTTTCTGAGAAGAGGAGGGGGGCGACTTCGATCGCGATGAGCCGGACACATTTCTAGATATTTGCATGAGAGGTCGGCCATCAGTGGATGGGAGGGGGCGGCTGGCCAATACAGCACCACGTACAAGCTGTCGAACTTGAGCATATCGGCGTGGGAGTATGCTGCGCCCACGACGAGATTCGGATCCCGGCCAGTTCGTTTCGGGGTTCCTTCTCGCGGGCCGCGCCAGAACGGTGACGAGGACCTGAAGACGGCAAGTTTAGCTGACGGGACAAATCAGATGGGCATGGTACGAGGCACGAGGAAAGAGAGGTCTCAACTAACTCGGATCTATCTGTTTGCACCAATAGGCCGTTCTCATTAGCAGCAGGTCGCATTTCAAATGACGGGTGGCAGCAGCAAAGAAGACGACTAAGACTGATACAGCAACATAGATGACGAATTCGCAGAGCTGCAGTCCATCGATGTCTTGTGTTCGTTGCACCTCGGACTCGAGAGTAATCGGTAATTAGACTTACCGACCTGGACCATCTCCTGGGCCAAGTACGTCATCGTCAGTTGTTGCGATTCATCTCGGAAACGCTCTCTGGGAGAGAGCTGAGAGAGCTGGAGACGGCATGCATACCTGCTGTTGTGGTGGCTTCTTGCCACCCCCCGAGGATGAGAACATGGTGATAGAACTAGAAAGCAAGGCTATAATGACATTCTGAGTTTGGGCTCATCTCACAATTGCTGGGTGCAGTAGTTGGGAAGTTGGTTGAGCCGACAGATAGATGTCTGTACCACCTGATGCATCTATCCACCCCCTGTAAACTCAACTTGCCCCTCTGTACCTCAGTACGTATATACAGTAATATCAACTGGGTAGGTGCCACCTAACGGTCCTAACCTACAGAGGTACCTCCATAATACCTACCTAGTCTGTAAGGAGCTCTAGACGCAAGCCACAATTTGAACTAGGTAGGTACCTCTCCACGAATACCTAGGAATCTCTACGTGGCTACATATGCGTTATGCCTACATAATATTAACGCATCCTACGTAGCTTAATCTTGCCCTAGATAATGAGAATACAAAGATAAATCAATTGTAAACGATGGACTTAGAAGGAGCCTATCAAATTGGATATTGAATGTGCTTGCTTGTGCACGCAGTAGTTTGGTACCCATGTGGCTATGCACTGGTAGCGTTAGATAATACCTTATGTACTTGGGTAGGTACCTACCTAAGGTACCTAACATACCTAGACAGTTTCAGGCACGCGACTCGCAGGCGCGAGTCGATGTGTCATCCTATTGGCTCAAAGTTTCTCTGTCGTCCATCTGCTAGCTCCATCTGCTCATTACCTCAGCACAACCTTCTCTGGAAGGCTACAATTTCTGTCTCCCATCAACTCGTTCTTTCGGTTCCATCATTTCTACAACCATAGATATCACTTTCAGCAATCGTTCGGCTTCCTCACGCGCTTGTATAGTTGCACGCGTGTTTCCCCCCTCCCGAACGCACATTTCGAGCAACTTTCGCAACTTGTACAGCCTGGGTTTGTCCCTGATTTAATCAACTTGAGTCTCTTCTCTAGTCACCGGACAGCATACCGACTTTAATCATGGCGGACCCCGAGAATTTCGAGGACGATCTATTCGCTGATCTGTTAGTACTTGAATTGCCACTCCAAATCTCCTAACCGCATGGCACATCCATCCCTCCGCGCCTTGTCTAACTACTACCATGTATCCAAGTATGTTTGCTAACATTCTCTCCCAGTTATGATGATAACGATGCTTCAGCCCCGAACGCACCCGCGACTGTATCCGCTCCAGCCCCGGCTCCAGCTGCAGCACCGGCTCCCGTCGTAGCTTCTATTCCTCTACCCGTAGTAGAAAAATTCCCAGAGCCTCAGACTGAGCATGTATTCAACGAGGCCACTCATGGTGCCGCGGAGAATGGTTATGGAGATGATTACCATGATGAGGCGTATGATGATGAAGATGATGTGGACTTCGACCTTGGCAACGGTCCTATTAGCAATGCCATGGCAGTACAAGCAAAACAGGAAGAGTCTCCTGGTCCTACATTCCATACTACGCGAGGACCGAGTTCCAAGGAGGATGGGTAAGTTCTTTCATTCGTATCTGTCTTCGTATACTGTATTTGTTGTCCATGAACACGGTCAATCGGGTAGGGGGCACGCGTACCAGATCAAATCCCGTTAGTTGCTTAAAGGGCAAGGCAGATGACTCCCAGGCGAGTTGAGCCGAGGAAGGGATGGTCCGGTACCCTAGAGCACGCTGGAGGTAGCGTTGGGCATGAAGGGCATCTTTGCATCACCCAGCTAGTGCCATGAAGAGGAGATCGAGGTATTAGGGTTTTACCAGATCAGTCGTTATTCAAGTGCTGGCCAGGGGACGGCACCATTGTCCTGGCTCAAGGTGCATCTCAAAAGACAAGACAAGAGGGGATAGATGACGGAATGATTCACACTGCTGCCTGAAAGAACCAAACGATATAATGCGACCATAGCCAGTGCGAGAGCACTCTACTGCCTTTTATAGCCATTCGTCAAGATAGGCTCATAGAGCTCGACAAGGAACACCTCTCTGAAGCTGTAACAAGAAGACTGGCAGCGAATAGCGCTCGAGTTAGATGACCTAGCTTGGCGATAGCAAAGACGAGAGCAGAAAAATCGACAATCGTTTCGGCCATCCTTCCCTGTTCCCCATGTCCACTTGAGGAGTGCTAGCTACTGTGGCCCACCCACTGGGGTATAGCTATTGGTTCGCGTGCTCTCACAAATGAACTGCACAATATCGCACCTACATTCCCCTTCACACTGCCGTCGCTATTCATCCTCTCTAGCAACACGGCTATTTTGAAAGGGGACGCTTAAAGCTTGAGTCTAAGATTCTGGTTTCGTCTTTTCGTATCCGCATCGGTGTCGGCCCAAAAAACTCCAATTTGTAACGACATGGGGTCTACTCGAATAAAAATACCAGGGTCTCGCGGCTGGACGCGTAGATGGTCATTATACAAGCTCCAATGGAGATGCGGAGTTGTACTTGGCCTTGTGATGCTATGAGCCCAGCATGCTCGAGTGCCAAATTATGCCTACCCAAACTACCTAACAGTCCCGTTGATCCTATACTTTGCTGCATTTTATGGTTGGGTGGATTTGTAGCGTAGACTAACAGGGGACTTTCACAGAAAAATGTTTATCGGAGGATTGAACTGGGAAACAACCGATCGTAAGGAAGCACCTGCAAACTCTAGTCCTCTATATCTGAGTACCTAGCTGATCTCTGTAACCATATAGAATCACTTCGCGACTACTTTTCACAATTTGGTGAGGTTACTGAATGCACTGTCATGAGAGATGGTGCAACCGGCCGCTCTCGAGGGTTCGGCTTTCTCACATTCAAAGACCCAAAGACGGTGAACATTGTTATGGTCAAGGAGCACTTTCTTGATGGGAAACTGGTATGTGATAGTGCCAAAAAATGGGGAGGACATAACCTTGGTCACTAACGGCCATACAGATCGACCCCAAACGGGCCATTCCACGAGATGAGCAAGAAAAGACATCAAAGATATTCGTTGGTGGTGTAAGCCAAGATACAACAGAGAACGAATTTAAAGATTATTTTGCGCAGTTTGGACGTGTTGTCGATGCCACTCTGATGATGGACAAAGACACCGGTCGGCCTCGTGGTTTTGGATTTGTCACTTTCGAAAATGAAGTCGGCGTCGAGGCGTGCTTGAGCACACACCTTGAAATCCACGGTAAGGCTATTGAGGTTAAAAAGGCACAACCCAGAGGTAACATGCGCGAGGAGGAGGAGGCTTCAAGACGTGGTAAATTTAAAAAGGGCGGCATGGATGACCAGGGCAGCAACCAAAACCAAATGGGAAACCAGATGAACCAGGGAGGCATGACACCACAGGTCATGGCTCAATACATGCAAAGGATGCAGCAGTATATGGCCATAATGCAACAGCAGGCAGCGATGAACCGAGGAATGGGCATGAACCCTGCCATGATGCAAATGCTCCAGATGCAGCAGATGCAGCAAATGCAACAAGAGATGGCTCAACGTCGAGGCGCCAGCGCACAGAATATGGCGGCGATGAATCAAGCCATGATGCAACAGATGCAAAATCAAATGATGGGCAATGCCAGCCCAGGGCAAAGTCAGGGCCAGGGTAGCGATGAGCAGCAGAACTACGGCGATTTCAACCAACAGCAAGGATTCAATCAGCGCGGCGGTGGGGGGAGACGTGGCGGCCGAGGTGCATACAACCAAGGCTATGGCAATGCTGGTGGCGGTGGCGGTGGCGGCAGCAATGCGGGCGATGCAACATCTTGGGAGGGCATGTATGACGATGTCCCGCAGCCTAATTACAACCAGGGAGGTGGACGTGGTGGTTTTCGAAACCGAGGTGGTTACCAGCAAAGTCAATCCCCCGCGGACCCCAACCATGCACCCCCGGCCAACGCTCCTACCGGCCCCAAGAACGCAGGCAAACCTGGTGCCAATTATCGTGGCGGCGGCAGAGGAAGCAGCCGTGGCTTTCACCCTTACGGTCGCTAGCCGCACTACAGTGGAACACCTCGTACCCATTACACTCTTGATAAAAGAGTAGAAAGCTAGTAACCTTCACATGAAGCCTAGTATCCCACTGTCTTTATCGCGGATACAGCACATTCACATTGTCGACAGAAGGAGATGATGCCCCCAGTTGTGGACGTTGTCATTCCTGTGGCCACAACACTTGTATAGGCAAGAAACTTTTGCAAATGGCGGCAACTTTGCCCATTTGCTGTACTTATAGTATTTTTTTATGCCCGCGCGCATAATACGGCTAGACGTGTCATCTCACGCAAAAGGGAAAAGAAAAGCGAAAAGAGGAGGCAGAGCCACGAAGACCATGGAAAGGAATAGGCTCCCTTCCCAGCCCTCAAACGGTGATCTCTATCGTCTTGCGATCTTCTGGCAGCCCGCTATGGAAAAGACGGCGGGGAGCTTGCCGCGCGCAATGCTTGGGTGGTAATTCAGATTAACTACGCAGGTAAACCAGGACAAGCATATAGCAAAAGAAACCACTAATTGCCTTGACGTGCCTCGTAACCGTCCCTTTTTTTGGGCTGTGCTGTGGTGACTATCTACTTTATCTCATACATCACGTAGACCTGGACAATAATCTCAATTAATTGAAGAGGCGAATAGAACGCTGTCTAGCAGAGCGTATAATAGCTTCGAACCCCTAATTACCCCCATTCTAACCGGGTTTAATTAAGCAAGTCTTCATGCAATCTACTAGAGTTGAAATGAAGCATCTCTGTACTTCAACAAATAGTTTGATTGCTCTGGTTACTTACTTGGATAATCCCATCTATCGCTATGCTATAAACATCGATGCTTCTCAACCTCCATCCTGCATACAAGGTACATTCCTAGGTACTATTACATGATACTCCCTTATTGCAGCCTCTTTGGTTTTTCTTACTCGTGTAAGAAACCTTAAGACTAGTCCCTAAAAAGTTTCGTGAAGCCTTCAGCTGGCGGCTGCAGCCAATTTCGCTCATCGTACGTGGTGCCCTCTCCTTCAATGACATGGAACGTATAGATAATGCGGCCCTTCTGACTCGTGTTCCTCTCGCTCTTGTGCAGCAAGTTTCCATGTATGAGGACCAGCGACCCAGCCTTGACCTCGCCCAGCACATACCCGTCGTCCTCGCCGCCGCCGCCGCCGCCCCCTTCCGCCCCGTACTCCTCGCCAACGGGGAACCGCGGCCCCGCATTGTCTATAAACTCGGTCCCCGCCTCCCCGTCCGCGGCGCGCCGCACGAAGCGCTGGCGCACGGGGGCCCAGCGGTGGCTGCCGGGCAGGAAGCTCAGGCACCCGTTCGCGGCGGTGGCGTCCTCGAGGGCGTACCAGAAGCCGACGGCGCTGGGCGGGTCCGTGTACAGGAAGGTGCTGTCCTGGTGCGGCGGCACCGCGCCGCCGATCTCGGGCTGCTTGCAGATCACCATGGACTGCAGGCAGCGCGGGTCCCTGAAGCCGAGGGCGCGGGCGACGCCGCCCGGATACGACTCCTCGCTCCCCTCCGCCGGGTCGAGCAGCGCGGCGAAGGGGGGCGACAGCGCGTGCAGGTAGTGCCCGATCTTGTTGATGGCGCGCGCCTTGGGCTTGAGGAGGGCGCCTGTGGGGGAGAAGGCGTCCTCCTCGAAGAAGAAGCGCACTTTGTCGCCTGAGGACAGGAAGTAGTCGTCGCCGACGTGGTCTGACTTCTCGCCTGTGCTGAACTTGGTTAGGGGGTGGTCTGATAGCGGGAAGTTGTCTAGAAGCGAGTGCGTCTCGGCTAGGAGCGCTTCTACGGTTGATGGGGGCAGCGCGTCGGGGATTATGAGGTAGCCGTCACGCTCGAAGGCTGCGAGCTGCGAGGGCGTGAGCCCGCTTGTGAGGGCTGATTCTGAGGACATTTTGGAGAGTGAATTTCGAGGATGGGATATGAAGATGTTTCTGTAAATAGTGTCATAAAATGAGACTTAAGTGTTCAATATCATAGGGAATACAAGATGCTGTCTACTTAGTCTAGATAGAATCGTCTTGCATTTGGATATCCGCCGGTAGACGGCGGCATACATAGATTGATTGATGGTGGGGGTCAACCACATGTTAAATGCTAGACCTAGACTAGATAGAAGCCGATGATACTCATCTTCTAGTTACCTGAATGCTGTGGGTCGGTAGCTGAAAGAGGGGCATGAGGGGTGAGGGACACACAGTGTGCGCCTGTAGCTATAGCTCGAATATATACTGTAGAGTTCGGCCAACGACAGCAGAGCTAATACCGATATAGTGTAGGTAGCCAGCTGCTCAACAGCTATCCCGGGTGCCTAAGGGGCAACAAACATCAAGGACCTTTAGCCGTTATTTCATTGCGTCTCATTCAACATTCAACACCACCTCGGCTTCTGCGAAAGATTTCACGTTATTCTCCTTTTCGGACATTTCCAATCACCGCTTACCCGTTAACATGAGTGAGGAAGAGTTGGTGCTGTACGACGAGCGGATCTGGCTAGATGGGTGCTGGGATTTTTTCCACCACGGTCATGCCGGCGCCATGTTGCAGGCCCGGCAACTCGGCAGCGAACTATATGTCGGTGTGCACTCGGATGAGGATATTCTGAGCAACAAAGGTCCAACCGTCATGGACCTGGACGAGCGGTACGAAACATGACATGATTTGGCATATTACATCTACATCATACCATGTATCCCTCACAACCCTATAACTCAGGATGATTAACAGGCTAATGCCGCTACAAGTCTCGCCGCAGTAGACGCCTGCCGCTGGGTCACAAAATCCGTGCCAGATGCCCCGTACGTGACCGAGCTGCCTTTTATCGGCAAGTACAACTGCAGATACGTGGTACACGGTGACGACATCACGTCAGATAGCAACGGGGAGGACTGCTACCGCTTCGTGAAGCAGGCCGGTCGCTTCAAGGTCGTTAAGCGGACGCCGAGCATTTCTACAACGGACCTCGTAGGTCGCATGCTGCTATGCACCAAGACACACTTCATCACGTCGCTGAGGAAGATGCTTGCGGGACAGGAGGGCAACGGCACCGAGGAGGAGAGGAAGGCGGAGGGAGAGGCCATGATGACGCGTATTCGCCAATATGCAACCGATGAGGGTGGAAGCGATCCTGGTGTTGACGTCTTCTTCTGGACTGCTTCTGATGCCGCCAAGGCCCAGGATACGAAAGAGGAAATGGGCACTTTCCACCAACTCCTTAAGGGGAAGGGAGTCAAGCCGGGCCAGAGAGTCGTGTATGTTGACGGGGGCTTCGATCTCTTCTCCAGTGGGCACATTGAGTTTCTACACCAGGTGGTCTTAGCAGAGGAAGAGCTGGCAAAGGCTGAGGGGTGGTATTCTAAGCAAGCTGTGGACGAACGTTCGGGGAAAGGCGCAGACTACGGACCCGTATTTGTGGTGGCTGGTGTGCATGATGACCGAGTCATCAATCATTGGAAGGGAATCAATTACCCTATCATGAACATCTACGAGCGCGGGCTCTGCGTCCTCCAGTGCCGGGTAAGTATTATAAACCCTGCCTCCCTTTAACCTGCCTAATGCGGGGCTCGCGATACTAAAATAAACGTTGCATACAGTATGTCAACGCAGTCATCTTCGGCGCTCCTTTTACTCCCACCAAGTCATATCTCACGACACTACCCTGGGGCACACCAGATGCCGTCTACCACGGCCCAACGGCCTTTATGCCACTGTCATACGACCCCTACACTGCGCCCAAAGAGATGGGAATCTTCCGAGAGATCGCGGTGCATAAGTTCCAGGACGTTAATGCCGGGTCTATCGTGCAGCGCATCTTGAAGAGTCGGGACCTCTACGAGGAGCGGCAGCGGAAGAAGGGCGTCAAGGCAGTTGGCGAGGCTTCTCAGCGAGAAAGAGAGATACTTGAAGAGCAGCAGCGCCTCAAGGAAGAGAAAAGGGGTGTCTCACAAGCTTAGTCGAGATTCTATATCTATCTTAGCTTGTGCCTGCCGGAAAAAGGGGATACTGGTTATAGTGGCTTCTCATAGATGCGATAACTCGCATATCTGTTTTGAGGTATAGGGGTAATAAGCATAGACCTATATAGATAGAGTTAGTCGCATGCACGGCAGAGATGTGCCCGACATTCCGAGTGTCTCCAAATACATTATGTGTTGCATTCGGAACGACAAAGCAGCAGCATGTCTCACGTGTGATGGTATAGCCCGGCCAATTGTGACTTGGTCGTATATTTTATTGAGTAACACGAACCAGACAATGGAGTAAACATTCAGCTTCGTTATTCTTTAGCTTAGTCAGATCCATACTAAATCTAGATAGTCTGCTATGTATAGCGAAAATACTGCAGCATAAGCCGCTTTTAGATCGTTACCTATTTTGAAAAGAAAAAAAAACAAACACTGGCAGTGCTGTGAGGGGTATAACCAATGACTATCTAGACAATAAGCATGAGCTCTTCAAAAGAGAGTTGTCCATGAGGCTATACCTATGAGTTTTTCTGCCGGTCAAGCACTATGATCCAAGACAATGATTAGATGCATTAATAAATAGCGCAGTAGAGATGTAATCTAGAACAGTCGTAGATATTAATCCATCAATTCATATAATCGAAAATGGACCTACGTATATGCTGTGTAAGAACGGCCTACGCCCAACTCGCCCCTTTAATTAAGGAGATCGTCCCACACCTCATTCTCATTCATCATGTGGACTTTCGCCATCTCCGAATTCTGCCAGGATAATGTTATCGTGAGATTCGGTTTTATTGTTTTATCGTTTAAGCCTTGGTTATGCAATTAGCTTGCTGTCTAGATCTTGAACATCGGAGACTGTGCTGAGTAGCTCAACCTTCGACTTAGAGCATGCATTCATTGTACATGTACAGCAGCTCGGATGAAGACCCGATATTTTCAGGCTGGGTTCTGAGTCAGAGGTATGACGGCATCACTGACGAAGAGTATCGCGGTGACCAAGACACATGAAATCACAAGTTAAATCAGCAATTTAAACGTTACCCGACACTCCGGGAGATCCAGCCGGACAAGACGAAAGTTATCAAGTAGATACCTAAAATAAATCAAGTTGCATCGTGTTGTTGCGAGGTCGGTAATACTTGCACCAACCAGTCAGACCGACACGGACGGGTAAGAAGCATTGACCAGGTGGGCCAGCCCGGTCGGTTTAGGCGAACGAGGGGTACCGGCATCCCCTGTCGACAACAAAGCTCGGGCCAAAGCTTCTGGAACAGGCAAAGAAGGCTGTAGATCACGACACTGCAGGCACCAGCACAGTCATCGTTTCGAGTGGAGCAGATATCTATTTTTCGTCCGACAGTTGGAGGACACAGCACACATCATCGTCATGTCTTCGCCAGCCTTTGGCGAAGATACCTTGCTCGAGACAGTCAAGGGGGTTCAGGGGGCAAAGCTAGCTTGCAGAATAATAAACAAAGCAAATTAAATAATCATTCGTGACTTGTTGCGGAAGCGGAGACTTATCATACCTATCTATTCATCTGGCTGCCGGAATTACTGTCTCGGGCAATTTAGGATACCTAATTCTAGGACGCTAGCACGCTGTACGCGGGATTAGGTAATCAAAGAAACCCGCCAGGCAGGGTAGCTGCAGGCAGCTTGGATAACAGACTGGACCGTGCGCCCTTCTGGAAGGCGCGAAGAAGCCTTGGGGTTGCTTGGGGCCTGCTGGGGGGGATGGCAGCTTGGTCGGCCCCCACTGCCTGGCCTGGTTAGTGCCGCCTCTTCTCCAATTACGTGCTGTCTCAAGACGCCATGACCAAGCCAAGTCGCCCAGTAGTGAGCTTAGATGGGTACCAAAGAGGAACAGGCATTGTCGAATCCCCTCCTTCTTTAGGGAACTTTTCGTGCAATCGCCGTTCGTCACTCTTTGCCACGGCACCACCAATCTTAACTGGGAGACTATTGCGTACAGTAGATACATACATACATACCTACATACTACACTGCACTGGAGCATCACACATCAACACGCCTTCTTAAAAGCATATGAAAGAACTGCTTTCATTCCGTTGACATTGCAGGTGGTTTTTCTGTCTGTCTCTATTCCTCCTCCTAGGACCTAAGTATTACTCCGGCACTTTGGGTATTAACCCCTCCACTCACTCTAGATCCGATCCGTCGTCATCGCCGCTTGTTTATTACATAGCTGCAAAGATATAGTGTGGTACCTCGGCGGACTGATAAACCTTACCCAGTCTCCCCTCTTATCATCACTACCTACCTACCTGCTTGCCTGTCTGTCTGCCTCTGGTATTCTCAGCCAGCATCGACTTCTCATACCTACCTTTCATCAATCAATCAGCTTTCCAGGATTTCTGCAGCCACGATCCCACGAGCTGCATGGAATATCTTTGTCTTGCCCTGCCACCACGACCACCACGACTCCGTACCTAGGACGCTGTAGGGACCTGAGATTCGAGCTCCCCCTCACCTCTTGTAGCTCGAGTAGGGAAGCTTTTCAATCAATCACACAGCCAAGTAAGCAACCACTCTACATTTCCGGCAGGTACTCGTTCATTCGCCTTCCGCTTTGGCCCACTTGCCTTGCTCTGCATCTATTTCTATCGTGTCCCAAAGTCCAGTTTCCCGTTTCCCGTCCTCAGGTCCCTTTACTCGATGATCCACCCACCTGCCTACAATACGGCATCTAGACTATATAGACCATCTCGTACCTTTGCAGGTATTATTTCCTTCACAAGCTCATTCATTACCATTTCGTTTCTCTCTTTCTTGAGTCACATTTGGGGTTTGCAGCCAGGCTCCCATTGCGCCCCTCCTGCGAGACCAACCCGCTCTAAGCCTCGCTGGCCCTGTCGCCGGGTCCTCCCTTAGCTGCCCTCTTTTGACGCCGGGTTATCTCCTGTTACATGACCCCCAGGCCGTGTACCACGTCTTTGGCTAACCCGAGTGGAGTAAGCTATTATTACCAGTCAAGGCTACCCGCCTATACTGTACAGCATCGTAACCTTGCTCGTCTAGGGAAGTACGTTGGATCCCCCATTTCGGCGGACATTTGCTACATGGTTTTTTTTCAGCTACCTATTTTCTCTCGATCACTCCTGTCATCTCCTCTACTAGTATCTCACAGCTGCATTGCATCGTCACCTCCATTTCAACAGACGTCGTGGAACGTGGACTAGTGATTCTAGCCTGCTTTGTTTTTTTCCCCCCCAATTCTCGTCAAATAAATTTAAGCGCTATGTTTTCACCTAGTACTTACCAGAAAGAAATAGAAAATCTCGAGACTATTATTCACCTAAAAAAGCCCGGCGATATCCTACAATTCTGTTCCGATTACTTTCTCCGACGCCTAGCTGAAGAACGGATTGCCTACCAGATACATACTATATCACAACCACACAATTTAAGTATCATGTCCGGTACAACCTTCACAAGCCCCTTCGCGGCGAATTCGAACCCGTTTGGTTCAGATGGGGCTAGGCTCCAGACCACGCCGCCTCCGCAGTTACTGAATGTTGTCGAGGAAGATGAGAATGATGTCATTACATCGCCCACCACAGGCTCTTTCGGTGGCCACCACCCTTTTCGTGTCCCATTTGGTGGTGACGGCCCCTCGGATGGGCCTCCATCAGCTGTGAGGACTCCCCCCAACCCAGATAGCTATCCAGCACAATATAACTTCGGCCGACGTACTTCCGTTTCAGCAGAATCGCTAAAGCCGGTGGCCGACGTCAATGATAATTGGTCCCCGCCCACATATCCCAAAACAGCGGATCAGCTCGACAGATTGCAAAGAGCTATCGAGGGAAACTTTTTGTTTAGTCATCTTGACGATGAACAAACTGCTCAGATTCTGGGCGCCTTGCAGGAAAAGCCTATCCCGGCAAAAGACATCAAGGTAGGTCACAATCCCCGCCTACACATGTCCGTATTTGAGTGTTAACAGTTGTGGTTCGTAGGTGGTCACACAAGGAGACGCGGGTGATTATTTCTATGTTGTAGAGAAAGGTTCTTTCGATGTCTATGTCAACGATAGCGGAGCTTTACAGCCAGGCCCGGATGGTATGGGTAAGAAGGTTGGCAGTGTCCAGTCTGGAGGTTCCTTCGGTGAACTAGCCCTGATGTACAACGCACCTCGAGCAGCAACTGTTGTGTCAGCCGAGGCGGCATGTACGCTATGGGCTCTCGACCGTGTGACATTCCGCCGCATCCTCATGGAGTCGACCTTTGCCCGGAGACGCCTGTATGAAAAGTTTCTCGAGGAGGTCCCCCTACTCTCCTCGCTCACCCCATATGAACGGTCCAAAATTGCGGATGCTCTTGAAACGCAGAAATACCCAGCTGGAACGACGATTATCAAGCAGGGCGATATTGGAGAATCGTTCTATCTTGTCGAGAGCGGAGAAGCTGACGCTTTCAAAGACGGAGAGTCCCAGTCGGTTAAGCACTATGGGAAGGGCGATTTCTTTGGCGAACTCGCGCTCTTGAACGATGCGCCACGAGCGGCAAGCGTTGTCAGCTCTTCAGAGATCAAGGTGGCTACGTTGGGCAAAAGTGCATTTGCTAGACTGCTAGGCCCAGTTGAGGGGATCATGCGAAGAACGAGATATGTTGGGGTGGAGTCTGGGGTAGAGGATGTTGACCCTCTCCATGCATCTTAGAGTATTCGTTGTATTTTTTTGCCTATTTTTTAGACTTGAGGTTGGACCGAGACTGGGGCGGGCGGCAATGGTCAAATAATGACAAGCCGATGCCATTATCAGGTTCTAGGTGGCGTTGAGTGGGATTGCTCTCTTTTGTCGGCATGGAACAAGGATTCTGGAGCCGTGGTTATTGATACCGTAACAAGACATCACATATTTTTCTTGGGTGAATTTATTAGGCTCAACTTTCCATATAATCGAAGTAAATTGGTATCATCATGCTAAACGCCTCCATGACCGAAACGTGCGTAGCTATGTCTATCAGCGCAGTGTCAAAAAAAAAAAAAGAATAGCCTCGAGGATTTTATAACCCCATTCCAACCAATATAATACAGGCAGCCCGGCGGACCATGCACGCGCCCCTACGCGCCTCCCCGCTGCCTCTCGAGAACCTGCAGCCTCAAGGCCTCGGTGGCGACCTCGGTCTCCAGCACGCGGCCGACGCCCCGGCGCCAGGCGTCCTCGAGCGCGCGCAGCTCCTCGCCGACGTCGTCCTGCAGGCGGCGGCGGGCGATGTTGACGACGTCGACGTCGCGCCGCGCGGCGGCGAAGTCGCGCTCCAGCTGGGCGAGCACGGCCTCGGACTGCCAGTTGCCCACCAGCCAGGCGGTCTTGCCGTAGGCGTCGAGCAGGCGGAGGTGTGTCTCGCGGGCGCGGAGGTAGGTGTGGGTTGCGTAGGCTTGGGTTAGGGGGGCGGTTAGGGAGGAGGGGGAGAGGGAAGGGGGGGGCGCGTCTTGGATCTCGTAGCGGGTTAGGTCGATTGCGTTTAGGGGCTCCTTGCGGGATATCCGGGCTAGCTCGCTGGCGAGGAGGGGGGTGAAGGTTGGAGGGGGGAGAGGGGGGAGGGTGCGTTGCGTGGTGGAAGGGAGCTCGGCGGTTATTTGCGCTTCGGCGGCGGCGCGCTCGGTTGGGGCTGGGTCTTGGTCGATGTCTGGTGGTTGGGTTAGTTTTGTGAGGTTTGTGTAGGAGGGAGACGGATTGGGCGCTGGGCTGGGGGGAGAAGGAGTGGGTGGGAAGATGGGGAGATATGGGAAGTACGTCGTCGGTGGTGACGAGATGGATGGATGGTGGCTTGTTTAGTTTTTGCCTGCTTACATGGGAGGGACTCGTGCACCGTGGTGCGAATTGAGGATGCCATTGTGTCTGACCTCGGGAGATATATGTGCTCGCTTTCTCTCTAGAGTTGCGTGGTGGGTTTGAGCGGCGTTTTGGCTTGGCGGATTGGGGTATTGCAGAGATTGTGGTGTTGAGGTTGTATTTGGTGATCAGATGCTCGAGTTCTTGGTGGTTACGAGATGGCGCGCGTGAAGTTGCTGCCGCTGCGATCCTACCCCAAATTTCCTTATCGTTATCGTTATCGCATAGGTGCTAGGTAGGCATTTGGTAGGATCCTAGGTACAGAGTAGGTACCTAATTAAGGAGCTCAAAGCTAGGGGCAAATATAGCGCCTACTGCGCGCTGTGACGTACATAGTATAGCCCTTTCTATACGTAGGTAGGCGTCATCTGCTTTCATAGTCCCGTCTCCTGTACGTTCATGTGTCTCGGTCTTACAACCAACGGTCCTCTGACGTACAGAGTAACCACAAAATGGTACCCTCAGTAACAAGCCATATTACCTGGGAGGCATTCATTTGATATTTAGAATTATACCATTCTTCAGATATTTTCTCTTCGTCCTGACCAGGGTCTAGGGCCGCTATAACTACCTCGTCCTCCGTGACATCCGAATAAAGAAACCTTTGACTACCTGTTTACACTATCCCCACGCTGTAATACTCAGATGCAGACGTGGATAATTCCAATGCGATAGATTGCTTCAGAGACGCCATGCCGGACATTGATAGCGAGAAGAAGGCCGGTCCTTCGCCATTGGTCCCAAATCAGCACAAGAACAGGTCTTCAAGACAGACTAGGCTCACTGTCTGGCTATCTGTCATCCTATTTACATCGACATTGCTATTATTAGCTATAACCTCACCGCATAGCATAAGGAATAGGTTAACGCTATGGCCGGTTGACAAGACGCCTGACCAGGGCGGGGTCTCATCTGAAGTTGAAGGGGATGAGTATCTTTTGGGAGTGGGCAAGGCTGATATCACCGGGTACGCTGCTGATGAACTATTTGTATCGGTCTTGTTTCAATTTAGCTAACATATAATTTCCAGCCCTTGTGTGGAGATCAACTTGATGGGCTATGCCGACCCAGACCAGATCGGCACGGGTCTAAGGCAGCGATTGTATTCACGTGCATTCATCGTTGCAGATCCTTCCCGTCCTGCAGACAGATTCATCTACCTTGTTTTGGACACCCAATCTGGCGATACCGCAGTCCGCTATGGTATCTTATCCGGAATCAAAGCCCTAGGTCCCGAGTATGCGAACTACGGCCATCACAATCTAGCCGTGACAGGTACTCACTCACACTCAGGGCCCGGGGCCTGGTTAAACTATTTACTACCCCAGATCACCAGCAAAGGGTTCGATAAGCAGAGCTACCAGGCTATCGTAGATGGTGCCGTCTTATCCGTCAAGAAGGCTCACGAAAGTCTGGCCCTGGGCCGTCTTAGTTTTGGCTCAACGAAAGTCTTTGGTGCGAACATCAACCGAAGCTTATTCGCCTACCTCGCGAATCCCGAAGAGGAACGGGCAAGGTACAATGTCAGCTCTGAAGACGATGGGTCTGTGGAAAAAGACTTGACTCTGCTCAAGTTTCAGAGGTCATCTGACGGGAAAAACATCGGAGTCTTAACGTGGTTTCCTACCCATGGCACTTCGGTGCTTGGTAATAACACTCTCATCTCTGGTGACAACAAGGGCGTGGCCGCATACCTATTCGAGAAGAGTGTTTTGGGTGACGATACCGCTGCTGATGGATTCGTAGCTGGCTTTTCGCAGGCCAATGTTGGCGATACGAGTCCCAATGTCCTAGGAGCTTGGTGTGAAGACGGCACGGGCCAGATGTGCAGTTTTAAGAACAGCACATGCAGTGATGGCAGATCTCAGAAATGTCACGCCCGTGGGCCCTTCTTCAGAGCCGACGACGAGGGAACTTCCTCGTGTTTCGAGATCGGCAAGCGCCAATTCGAGCCTGCGAAAGCGTTGTACGATGAACTAAAGGACGCCTCGACCCCTATTCGTGGGAAATGGGTCAAGTCGTTTCACACATTCCACAATATGTCGAGCTACCAGTTCGAGCTCCCGAACGGAACGCTGGCCACTACGTGTCCTGCAGCCTTGGGCTACTCCTTCGCCGCCGGAACGTCGGATGGCCCTGGCGCATTCGACTTTACCCAGCACAACGGCAACCCCAACACGACATCGCCTGTATGGCAGGTCGTGTCTACCATCCTGAAAGCGCCATCGAAGGAGCAAGTTGCATGCCACGGCCTGAAGCCCATCCTGCTCGACGTGGGCGAGGTCTCTACGCCCTACGAGTGGACGCCAAACATCGTTGATGTCCAGGCTTTTCGCGTCGGCCAGCTAGTTATCATCGTGAGCCCAGGCGAGGCCACGACGATGGCCGGCCGGAGATGGAAGAACGCCGTGGCGGAGGAGGTTGAGGCGCAGTTCGCTAGTGAAGAAGACTCTGAGCCCCCCGTTGTTGTATTAGGCGGGCCGGCGAATAGTTATACGCATTATATCACTACGGAGGAAGAATATAGGTAAGCACCCCGTTCAGATATATCGGTTGGGTGCACGTTGGATCAGATGCGATCTACTTAATATCTTTCTAGAATTGTAAGTAACCTATAGGACCAGCGCTAACACATCTATCACACAACAGCATCCAGCGGTACGAGGGCGCAAGCACGCTCTACGGACCCCATACTCTAGCAGCGTATATACACGTCACCCTATCCTGGGTCTCGTCCCTCGGCTCATCGTCCACCACGCAACCGCCCCAGGGCCCCGAACCCCCGAACAACAGCAACCGTAGTCTGAGCTTCATTCCGTCCGTGATCCGCGACGCGACGCCCTTCTTCAAGGACTTCGGCGATGTCGTGCAGGACGTCACGAGTGGATCATACCAGGTCGGCGAGCCGGTTACGGTTACCTTCGTAGGCGCGAACCCACGGAACAACCTACGACTCGGGGGCAGCTACGCCTTCGTAGAGAAATTAGTCTCCTCCTCCTCTACTTCTTCCATTGCAGAGACGGAGACGGAGACGCCAGAGTGGCAGGTCGTCCGCGACGACAGCGACTGGCACCTCGTCTTCCGCTGGCGCCGCGTCAGCGAGCTACTGGCTACCAGCGAGGTCACCGTCACGTGGGAGACGGCTGATCCCTGGGCCGAGCCTGGGACGTACCGGATCCGGTATACCGGGGACGCGAAGAGCCTAGGAGGGACTATCACCCCATTTGAGGGTGTCAGCGGCACTTTTGAGCTTGTGGGTTAGGATTGGTTGAGGAGGGAAGAGAGGGCTGGGAATGCTCCATTGTAGAATGTGTATTGAAAGTCAAGAATCGGCTTTGTTTCATATTGTTATTATCGCGGTGGATATACGAACGCCGGTGAGGCATTGATAGATACCTAGGGCTGAAGGCATATCTACATCTTGCCAGTGTTCGGTCTTAATGAGTATAGATTGTAGGAATACTGTGTGCAAGGACATGGGCACGGATTACATCGTTTGTATGAATAATGAGATAGTGGTGAAAACTTTGAAGGCAAGCAGACTGTCTGGCTTCGTGTTCCTCGCGTATAGCGCAAATTCTCGAGAGTGGGAATATACGGCACGTCACGGCGCGGCAAAGCAATGCATGTAAAAAGTGAATGCACAATGAATTAAGAATTATTCTAGTACATGTCGATATCAAGCTTTTCACTGTTGCATACTAGATACCTATAACTACGTCTCAACTACGGACTGAATGCAGGCACTCGCAAATTTTAAGCTATACATTATTCAGTCACTATAGTCCCGGTAGGAGTAAGTAGACCCGATAGTCTCGCGAGCTTCGCGGGATTTAGAGCCGGCTGCGTCTAAGGACGGGCTTAGATAAATATCCGTGATGTCGGGGTTGATGAACGCGCGAAAGCCACAGAAAGAGGAGGCAGAGGTCTGTGTGTTGCTCAGCTATGGAGCAGACAGGGACCAGGGGAGAAAGGAAATACGGTGAAGAACTTGTCATGGAAGCGGGAGCGAAGTTTAAATACGATTAGTCTTGGCGGATACTGGTGTTTTAAAAGGAGTTGTAAAATCGGTTTCGTAATTGTTTTCCGTGACCGGTTCGTCGGTCACCATGAAGAAATGCGATGCATGAACCATGTATATTTATATGCGCTCAATATGTGCAATCTTCCACGGCATCTCAGAAGCGAAGTGAAATCCTCCCCATGTAGATAAATAGTGTCTCGGACTAGTACGTAGCACGGCAGTACACCGGGCAGATCCGCCATGGAGCAAACCAGATCGTCAGACACGACAGATAAGCTCTCCCTTCGTGTTACTCTCCCTTGCTCCGGGTAGAGGGGCATAAGCATTGTAGCACTATGCTTATCCCTGTCTCTCTGCGAACCATGTATCTACAGACAGCAGTGATTTGTGCTATGATCCGCGGGTGCAGAACCATAAACTCTACTGTTGTACTGTACCTCTTCAAGCAAGGGGAGTAGACTTATAAATAATGGAGACTTTGGTAGGTAGGTATTATTAAGTAGTTCATTTATCATATACAAGAAGAGACGCGATATTATGGCGTCAAGATCGGATCTTCTAACTATCTAGGTAATGCTAGCTAGAAATGATGCGCTCGCTCGGTATAAAGCTGTTTATCGTGAAGATAATCTATCAAACGAGACGCTAATGTAGCACAATGCAATGCAATGCAACAAGGGAACTATAATAACAACAAGGTCAATGCTTATGCCGTGTTGATGAGAGTGTGATAGTCTGCTGCAGCTTGATTAGTAGTTGGAGAGTGAGACGAATGTCTGCACTACGCCCCGGAAGAGTGTGTGAGAGGGAGGTCCTCAGACAGGCCGAACCCTGGTGGTTCTTTCGGGGACCGTCGGGGATTTCCGGTCCGAAACGAACGGGTCGCGAAAATTGGCTGATGATGTTGGAGTGGCCGGGAGGGCCCGGTGGGATGCGATAGCCAGGCTGACGGATTATGGGTATCAAATGGAGACGTCATAGCCATAGGTTCGGAGCGAATTGAAAACAAATCACCATATAGGCAAGAACCGGCGTGAGATTCCGTAGAATAGAAAGTAGAAGACTGGGACAAGAACAAGCAACGCAAAAAACCAAGCCTATGACGGCAACGCCAACAGCGAGAAGTGGCCGCCCACCACGGGGCGCGCGGTGAACTGGATGCCAGGCGGGTAGTCGCCCGTTACGCAGTCGTAGAGGTCAGTGAAGGCCCTGTTGGTCGGCGTGACGCTGATCCAGTTGGCGATGCGCGAGATGATTTCGTTGCGGGTGCTCTCGGAGGCGATGGCCGCGACCCAGAGCTGCCAATCCGTCTTCGAGTACGTGTGGCGCGTGTCCAGCGGCACGCAGTATTGCAGCTCTACGCTGGGGTAGAAGTTGCTCTGCATGTCGTAGACGTACTTGGGCACGAAGTCGTAGTCGAAGCCCAGCAGCGAGTTGGAGTACAGGTTGTACAGCAGGCCGGACGTGTTGGTGGCGCCGTACGCCAGGGTCGTGTGTGGGAGTGTCGTGTCGTTGTAGATGCCGAAAGTCTGCCACTGGTTGATGTACGAAGTTGCCGTGCTCAGGTACTTGGTTGCGTCGTCTGCGTGGCCGGTGATGTTGGAGATGTCAGCCATGGCGCGCAGTCCAATGATACCTTTAATCGCCAGGTTGGTCTGGTTGGCTAGCGAGCCTGCAAAATCATCCGTCGAGATCTGATCGGCTGGGATCAAAGCCTCGTCGATGAGATAACCAGCCCACTGAGTGAGGATATTGTAATGTTGCTTGAGATATGCGGTATCCTTGGTCCGCTGGTAATAGGCGAGAACCATAATGATCATGTTGCCACACTCTTCGAGTGGTTGAGGTTCATCCGTGCCGTCTGGATACCCCTGGGCCAGAGGGAAAGTGCCAAGATCATGAATGGCATTTGTGTTGGGGTAGTGGCCGTTCTCTTGGTTCAGGAACAACGGCTTCAGGAGGTAATTGAGAAGTTTCGGGTTTGTGTACAAGATGAGGGGTATCGCAGGGAAAATGACGTCCACGGTCTGAATATCACCGTCGGAACTAATTTCCTTCAAGAAAACCAAAGGGTCTGCGTTAGTTCCCGTGAACTGTAGAGCACCGAACGTCTGTCGGACACTGAGACTGGTGATGGTCAAGTAATCTTGACCAGCAGCAGCGATGGAGTCTGAGGCGACCTGGTTATCAAGGTCGGTGGCTAAGCCGGCTGCCGTTTTGAAGTCATTATAGAAGAAGGTAAGCTATGGTTTGTTAGCAATTACAGCCGCCCTGAGCATGGAATTCGAATATTTGCTTACGGCATCAACACTAGATTTAAAGTAGTCTGTCCACAGAGACTTATAGGTCGTGAGAGTGCCATTAGCACCGTCTCCTAGTAACTGAACGGCATTTTCCTGGGTGAGGCCGATAGTGAAGAGAGTGTTCACTGCACTCTTGGAAACTGATCCTAGGTTCTTAGAGAATCCGAACACGGGCCTTTAAAATAAATTAGCTAGACCCGGGAAAAATTGACGATAGTCGTGACCTTGACTCACCAATTGTTATTCACAGCTCTGAAGTTGGGGTCTTTGGTGTTTGGCAATGTTCCGTTGTTCTTAAAGGTACCTCTTACGATAACATCGGAGCCGCTCTGGTAGGTGAGCTGCAAGACTTGTCAGGACTCGTATGGTAAAATAATACTGTTTATCACGATCCGCAGCTAAAATGTGCACTTTGGACGACTTACACCTTTCGTATTAGCAGTAGACCAGTAGAAAGTACCCCAGTTAGGTAGCTGGTTCGTCTCCGAAATTTCGGTCTGGCTTTGTCGAGAGAACTCATGGTACGCAACTCCATTAGCCGTTCCGTAATCCCATTCAATCACGGCATTTAGATCACCCGACGCCCATTCTAAGATTATATAGTAAGTATAAAGGCACACGCAGGCGAAAGAAGAGACGAGGCCTTTACTCACCACCAGATACGTCAGCATATAGCTGGACGTCATGTTTAGCGCCATCGAGGGAATAGACGCCCACGTCGAGATATGAGAAAGTGAGGGATTGTCTTCTGAGGTCGTTAGGCGTCACTGGTGAGAGAAAAGTGATGTTCATCCCCACTTTGCCGCCGACATTCATGACGAAGTTGCTCCTTGTCGACGTATAGGAGAAGGCGGTCTGGTTCACGTTCTGAGAGTTGGATACGGCACCCATCCATTGGTACGCAGTCCCGTCAACTCGGATCATACCTGTCCAGGCAGTAATCTGTTGTCTGTAACAATATTAGGTTGAGTTTAGAGTGCCTCGGTAGGAATATAGAACGCACTGCCAAAACACCGGCCACTGGCCGGCAAGGTAGCCGCCGTTACCGCCATCGCTTCCCGCATTCAACCAAGTGTTCAGGTAGGGTGCTTTCACAGCAAGAGGTATCGCAGGTGGTCTGGCAGGGGAGAATGTTGATGTTCCCAAAGCGAGACCCCCGAAGAGGAAAACGCCAGTTAGGGCGTCCTTAAGCCCCATATTGATAGGTGTATATAGACTTGGATAATGAAGAGGTAATGGAATTGCACAGGTACTGGGCAAGATGTCCGAGTTTAATACCTTGAATACCGTATAGGTAGGTATATACAAGTAATGAGTGTGGAATGACCCCGAGATGAGATAAACATAGATGGGAATGAAGCATAGGTTATTATACTGTTGAGATTCAAGAAAGGAATCTTGACATCAAGTGACACCTGTGTGACAAAGCCGTTCGCACGGGGAACTAGCCGCCTGCAGGATCATATGGCCAGAACAAAAAGGGAAGGTTTTCTAGGATATAAAAGGGTCATGAAGACTAATTCGACCCTAGAAGGCTGGTAACAGGGCAAGATTCTAAGTCATGCGACTTAAAGAGGCTTGCCTGCATCTCACGGGAGAGGCATCGTGGAATGATTACTTGCAAGGGGGCAAGCCTGCAGCATGGCCGGCTTGGCTTCGTAGGTAACGATGCTTTTGCTAGTCATACTTAGAAGCCACCGACGCAGAAGAGCAAGGGGCCAGACCGCCCATGGGCAAGGGGGGAAATTATGATGCCTCCCTTGGATTGTCGTGGTATGGGCGAATACAGTACCTGCTGCAGATAATCAGGCTTCGGGTGGGCCTTATGTAAATTAAAACATGTGTGCGGAACATGTTTACGTAGGTAGAACACCCGAGCCAAGACGTTGAACTGGTAACATACGGCGATATGATATAGAGGGCTCTTATTGTTGTCAGCGTCCCACGGCCCAGCCAGACCCAAGATGTTTGAGACGGGTCTTGGGAATGGAATGCTCCAAGCGGGCGAATAACAAGGAGCGCGCTCTAGCTCCTGATTGGAGGACACTAAATGATAGATTTGTGAGACTTCCGTATGTAGAAAGTGATCCAACAAATGATGAAGAAAAAGAGTACCTTAAGAGAAGAGGGCATGCTTATAGCTGACAACTCAGACATCAACACAGGGATCATGTGCTGTTGGGTATTCTGTACTGCTTGGCTTGAGGATGGAGCCAGGAAACCGGCTCAGGGTTAATGCCCGTCACAGCTTCGGTACTTGCAAAGCAAGTCACCGCCGCCACAATGCAGGTCCGGGTAGGCGGGCCATAACGCACCCCCGCCTCATCCGGTTGCCAACTGAGCAGGTGAAGAGTGTCCATGCCGTATAACCTGTTGTCGTCCTGTCCCACAATCATTGGCTAGTTGCGTGGAGTGCCTGGATACTAGACAGGGGTAGCCTCGAATCCGCTCTACACTAGCTCTGCATAGTCCTAGACTTACTTGTAGACCAAAGATGATAGTAGGTAGAGCCTCTAATACCGGATAGTTGATCTAAGGAGATATTCCTGAAAGCTGGTAGGTATTTGACTTTTGCGGACATGGAAACAGGCATGTTTACTGCTTGTCAGCGTTGCAGCACACTATAAGCTCGCAAAACCCTCTGCTCTGCTGAGGGCTAGCGAACGCCATCAATATAGGTATGCAGAATGGCAATGCGGATTCCTTGGCTCGGAGCGCACAGCAAACGCGGTGATCCCCAGGCTTTCGGCGGCTTGGCGCGGTGTTGCATCATGGCGTGTGGCCTGGCTGCAATCAGCGAAACTAGACCAAACACAGGTAGCCCAGCTCAACTACCATATCTCCCCGCCTCTTCCCGTGCATCTCTAAACCGCCTAACCGAGCTGCGAAAGAAGCCAAAGATCTGGGGAAGTGGCTTGGCAGAAGACCATCTGCTGCATGTGAGCCTACCATGACGCCTTTACTTTTATTTTTCATCATCTATTGATGACCATGAAGACACCACGGGGCCCCATTAATCGTTCAAGCGCATATATACCCAACCCTCGTCATAATGCCTCTCCTTTTTTGATATGATTGGTGCCAGCTATTGCAGGTGACAAGGTTTACCTTGCCCACCCGATCGGTCGATCTTAGGGAGCACAATTGGCCAAAAGCCGACGACAAGTGCGGAGATTAGTTCCAGCTTCCCCTCAGCGGCGCATGGCGAATTTCTCTGCCGCACATGCTGGACCTTCACCGGGGCAGAAGTCGGAGATTTTTCCCCAACGTGATGATACTTTCCTCATTTGGAAGGACGAAGTCCACACGAGGTCGAAAAAAAGATCCATAAGTAAGATCATGAGATCTCGTTATGTTGCACTACTTGGTCGCATTCTAGTTGTGAATTTTCCGGCTTCGGCCTAGCTTTTGCGAGAGAGAGTATTGCTGATAGACGGCGGTCAGCATAGGAGGGGGAATATGGCACATTTGAGACTAATAGCTATACACTTGATGCGCTTGACCTTACCTTGCAACCTGTCCTTCGATGTATCACTCCACAAGACAACCGAGTTGCGGATCGTAGCCTGTAGTTGCATCTTTCGACCCGTCCTTAAGTCTCTGGGTATATCCACTCTTTCTCCTCGGTAGCTCCTGGGGTGTCGATTAGGTCACAGTAACCTCAGTCTCTAAGTCGTGCGTAGGAGAGGGGACAGAACGCAATTCAAATAGCTATGAAGACCAAGAAAAGAAAGGTGAGAACAAAATAGGGTTGTTATGAAGAGAGGAATTGAGAGTATAGCAGCCGTTGAATATATCCTGGGGTGTGACTGAGCTGGCCCCTACTCTTCCTCAACATTTCGGTCCTGTTTATGGATATCTCATAATCTGGTGAAAGAATGAGCTGTCGAAATTTAACTCACCAAGCGAAGTGTCTATCTAAAAAGACAGCATAAGTATTTTCGACTCGTATAATTCGACCATTTGGGTATATTTCGAGTCAGAGTTTCGCTAATACAATGTTTTGGTCTAATCATTGCCCATAAGTATCTTGCTGCGAGCATTGCTGGGTTTGCCCTTCCTCTGAGAGCTACCTGAATACCAGATGGTTTTAGATAGGGTGTTAGAGAAGGATAGGTAAAACAGTGCCAGTTAGATATTGAGTTAGGTATGGCCTTTCGGTTGTTCAAGTTATCTTGACGGAGTTCTTTTCGTCACTGCCATCAATGGGGGACTTTTGGATCTCGCACGCCTTTTCTATTTTGGATTTGTTTGTAGAAAGAAAGATGAGCGAAGTAGGACCTTTATCTGTTCAAATAGTCGACCCGGTAATATCACCAACAGCACAGACCCATGATATCCCCATAATGCTTTCACGTGGTAATTCCTCGTACGAGAATTTCGACATGCATAAACGACTTGATTGGGCGTTGTCTAATAGGAGGGAGGGTGAGCCACGCAGCAGAAGATAAGATGGACCTATCCAATCTTCGCAGTGCTTGGCAAGTAGTAGTGATGGTAACATATAGAGAGAGGGATAGACGGCTTGCTGCTATTCGTTGTCCTCAGGCTCGCATAGGATAATGCCTTCAGCTGTCAACTCGTGTAGATCTATCAAAGGACCGCAACACGAGCCTGCATATATCCTAGCGACGTCGTAATGCGTATTAACATACCTTATAGCACGAGGTCTAAGAGGTAGGATCATAATGCACCATTCGTCAGGAGCCTTGTGAGTGGTTGCTGGCGAAAGGTAAGAGAGCATAAACTGCAACAACTTGCATATACAGTATCTTTGGGAGACACGACAATGCGGAACTCGTGCCAACAATGCTTCATTGATCACCATGGTGTTTCCCGAACTAGCAAAGTTAATACTCCATCTCCATTCATATGACCAAAGGAGAGTTGTCTTGGCAGCAAATCGCTGCCAAGTTTCTAAAATATCAGCGAGTATGGCGTGTAGGTCTCCATGCGTAGGTTTCTTTTTACAACCACCTTCAAGGCCAAGGACCAGTCCATGTAGTCTATATAAGCAAGTTAGTCCTCTATAGCTCCTTAGTACTACAGAGATTAGCCATGATCATCTTAATTGGGCCGCTTGACAGTAGACTACCGCAGGTTCTTGTTGCCTAAGAGTTGCGGCATGTTTAGACTTGTAATTAATCAGCCGTAACAGCCCACTCAGCCGATAGACAATCCGCCACTACGATCATTTTAGCCCGAACACATCAGTCAATTGATGCTAATAGCTCTGTACTGTACATACCTACGAGAGAAGGAGGTAGCTAGGTATATGCAGTTAAGAGTCTGGATCAACTAGGTAAGTGTGGTATAACAATGGTTCTTAGATACCTAGGTAGATAGGCAGACGAGCTCCCATCCAAGCTGTTGGGAGTGGACTTAAGAGGAACTTTTGCCTTCCCAAACATGGGTTAGGCTCAAACCCAGAACGACCTATCTAGACGATGAAAGCGCTCGGCTAGACACTTTCTTCTAGAATTTTTCCGCATTGAGAAGTAAGACCCCACAGCTGCTTGGTCTTCAGCACCCACATCGATCCTGATAATCAACTCTGGCGTTGTTGTGGGGGGGTAACAACACAGCCACTCGTCTCAAGTCGGCGAGACGAGGGAGATTGGGGAAGCAAACGACCCCAGATCGCAGGGAAACCTGGCGGTTAAGGATCCCAGGCCCCTGGTAAGAGGGGGTTGCCTATACTACCTAGTGTAGGGTTAAAGCAACCAGGATATTAGAGGGCTTTAGTCTGTATGTAGGTCACTAGGCAGTGCTTAACTTGAAAGGTCGCTTAACTAAGAAGTTCGCTGGTTTCATCGTCAGACAGATCTTATAAGCAGGTAGGAGAAGATAAGATCGCTGAAACAGCGTCAGGAGCTGTCAGGAGGTAGCTCGGGCAGGAGAATTTCTGATTGGCTGGGATTGTAGCAGCTAAATGAACGCTATCGGCTCCGATTGGTGCCTTGGCGGTGAACGACCGGGGGGGCAGGAAGATTTAGTGGAGCGTCCCGCCTGTGCCTGACTTCTTACAGGGGGTCTTGAGTTCTGACCCAGGAATCTTAGTAGGTAGTTAGGTCGGCCTTAAGCCGCATTGTATATTGCACATGGATCATCAAGGCAGCCATGGCTATTCCTTCCCTACGAAGGGTTTATCGCGAGGTCTTACTACATCACATACCGAACTTGTTGCCCTTAGGCTTTTAGAATTCTCCGAGCTGAGATTGCACTCACCTCCTAACAATGCCAACCCCTGAAACCCCATCATGCATCACCATGAGTCCTGGGTCGCAAGACTGCCTTTTGTAAGCAGGCAGGATTATCTACAGTCGTAGATACTCTGTATCGATGATGGCATCCTGCCATCTTCCCCGTCTAGCCAGGAGCCTGAAGCTATGGATGAATCGTTAACGGGCACTACTTAGGCTAGACTACCTACGGCTAACCGAGGTGACCTACCTACCTCATTCACAAGGCGCGTAGGAAACACTGCAAGGCACCATTCTAAGCATTGCATAATAGACGCCTCTCTTATTTCACATATTTCCTTATTCGAACCGAGATGTATCATATCAGTAACCGTGAAATTATCGTGATGGGAGTCTAATCTCATCTCATCCAAGCGCCAGGAGAGGCGCAGGTCTCATGGTGAATCTGTTTCCCAGGATCAACTCAGGGTCCCGCGGCGATCTCTAACAAGTCTCCTCCGGACCTAGGCCGAGATACCATCTGATGACCCTAGTTTATACGTCCCACCTATGTTTGAACTATCACCCAGCTACCTATCGTAACAAATTTACCCGCTAGGCATGAGAGAACCCTACCTAGCCTATACCGTCGAGCCGTCGAGCCAAGGCTCTGAAATGTTCTATATGGAACAGGATGCTATTCACATCACAGAGAGGACTCCCGGTTAAAAAGGACCGGGAGTCCCTCGACTCGACAACCTTCACTCTCCAATCCCAACTGTCATTCTCTACCTTCTCTCATTTCAGTCGTTTCTAGTTCTTTTTTCGTTTCGTAGACGCTTGGCCGTCCGTTTGTTTCATTCTATTCTCAACATTCCTTGACTGGACTTTTCCCCGAAATTATTCGTTCACTATGCTGTTCTCAACTTGTCATGTATTTGCTGCTGCTGCGGTGTTGATGGGAGGGAGTGAAGCTCGTCGACAGCTACCAAGACATTTATCACTGTTTGGCAACTCAACCGCAATAGCTACCACGTCGAGTGCGGTAGTCGATGCCGCTGTGACGTCTTCAAGTACTACCAACGCCACCATAGCTACCGCGTCAAGCGCGGCAGTTGAGGCTGTCGTGACGTCTTCGAGTATTTTAAACGCCACATCTACGGCGAGCGCCGTAACAGACGGTACAGTCCAAGTCAAACAACGTTGTATTATACTATATTCTAACTTGTGTATAGCCGTCTCGACTGCGCTCAGCACTGGCGTTTCAGTCGACAATGCCACGGTCACTACCGTTGTTGCGCCGTTTACAAATACTACCACGGCTGTTGTCGGGGTTGCCTTGACTACGCTGACGATCTCTGCGACTTCTATCCAAACTATAATTTCATGCGCAGCGACTGTCACAAACTGCCCGGCCAGCTCGGGGACGGGAGTAGTAACATCAATTCCAACGTCGCTACCAGAAGGAGTATCAACAGTCTTGGTCACTACTGTGATTGATCTGACGACGACTGTATGCCCTGTCACAGAAGTTCCCGCTGTTTCTTCGTCTGTATTAGCCTCGTTCAGTTCTTCGCCAGCTACCGAGACGGCTGTAGCTGTCACAACTACGGATAGTGAGGATGACTGTTCTACTGGCGTAGAAGAAGCGACAACTGTCGCTGCGACTAGCACTACAGTTGAGGCGGCCGCGACAACTACCACACCAGCTGTCTCGGTTGTCACGATGACTATTTCTGGCACGGTTCTCACAAGTGTTGTAACTGTGACAGATTCCGTACCGACAGCTACAACTGTTGTATCCGTCGTCACAATGACCGTTTCCGGTACTGTTGTTACGAGCCTTGTGACTGTTACAGATGCCGTGCCGGCAGCCACACCGGTCGTCTCCGTCGTCACAATCACTGAGGGCTCTGGCACGGAGACGACTGCAATCTTGAGCACTGTTACCGTCGATGCTTCCACGACCGCCGCTACCACCCCGACAGTTGTGACTGTCACTATGGGCGGAGGTGCCGGTGACCAACTCACAACTGTCACCATGACCGTGGCTAACCCGGCTACTTCCGTGGTTGCCTCAACCATAACGGAGACGGTTGGAGGAGGTGGCACTGTCACTGAGACGGTCACCAACGTCATGACAGCCACGATGATCTCTATCTCTACGGTTACTGCGCCGGGTACGTGCGTTTGTACCACCGTTGCTGCTGCTGCCGACCAGAAGAAATATCATGGTCAGAAAGAGAACGTGGCGGATGAGAAATACAAGCTCAAGCGCGCATTGCTGTACTAGATCTCGGGGAAAGATGTTCCAATAGTTTCATTTATTTGCAGTTTTTACTAGCGCTTTTTCATATTTTTATTTCGCGTCCTACTGGGTAGGCACAGAGAAGACTTTTGGTTGGGATTATGGGGTTGGATTTTGATATTTCTTTTTCCTTTCAGTTTGAAGATCTCGGTATATTTTCCTCACGGGAACCGAGGGCTGGATAGGAGTTTCATATATCATTAAGGCATGATAGACAGACCTCAGGAAGCGTCGCGGAAACGAGAGATGATTCAACAGAAGGGCAGAAGGAATAAGAAAACCCGTTTCTATTCCACGAAGGGCCTGTCTAGGACATTGGCCCTGGCTAGCAGGCTATGCCTTTTGAAAATAGGGAAAAAATACATATGTCTCTATTTCGAGAGGAATTTCATGCTCATCTTGCTATCCAATCTGTAATGTGCCGTAAAACTTGCCAGGAGATATAGTGAATATGAAATCATTCTGTGTGACAGCATGAATACACGCGAGTGCTTCTATACACGCTCACATCCTACATTCATATGTGTGTCAGGTTGAATATTCTAAGCACCAGCATGCCGTATTTAAGGGCACATAAGCAAGTCCTCTTCCTGTGCCTTGCCTTGCACTCGATGTGTCTACCCCGGGGACTATGGTATCCAAAGATTTAAAACAGGTTACTTCACCTCATTACCTTTCTTAAGTTTCCTATTCGAGGGCAGACCGAACGTAGCAACATAAGAGTGGCAGCCCTCATATAACGTATTTATTACATTCGAGGGAGATGGTGAGACATACAAACTAAATGTGGAGGAATGAGTTAGGCTCCCAAGAGAGAACTTGCTACGACAGCCCGAGCTGAACATACAATGCACAGCAGCATGCAGTATCCTCTCATCTGGCTCAAGTGCCCTCCACGTGCAACTAGCTTCTATCCCTTCCTCATCCCAGAGACCCAGCCAATAACCTAACGGCCGTTCCGCGCCTCATACAAAGGTGGCTAGGGAACTTCGCATCAGCCTGAATGAAGACGGTAAGCAGAATATATACTAAAGGCCACGACAATGTACTGTACGCCCATACTAACGTCAGATAGACTACATTTCTCTCCGGCTGGCTGACGTGTGGTTCTAAGTTTTACCAAATGCCAAGCATGCAGCGAGCTAGGCTTGGCGCACTTTCTTTCCGCTTTTGCTCAGGCTTGGCAGGCGACTGAAGACCGGTATTTATGCATTCCTTATGCAGAGTGAAACGGTCTTTCTATTCTATCTGGGACTTTGCTTAGTCAGTTCTATTCAATTCTATCATAGCCCCAAATTGAATAGAATAGAATAGATCGGAGCCTTACCTATGATCTCCTTGCGATCATTTCCTCAACCACGTCATCCTCCAATTGCTGAATAGCAGCGCTAGAGTATTCGGAGAAGGGCCCATCTTGTGGGACTCTTGTCCAACCGACATAAGGATCATTGTCTCGAGCCAACTTCGAGCTCTCCAAGAACCTCTTCCGGATGTGAGCCGGAATGTTATTGCCATCAATCAAATATCTCTGTTGGGATTCGAATATGAGCTCCATGGCTTGCCGAAGCACAATCTGTGACGAAGATCGTGGTACTAAATCCTTCATGTGTTCTTTTAATAGTAGGTAGAATGATACATGTCGATTGGCGCCGCTCAGGTATGTATCTTGCAGACTCAGCTCGTAGGAAGCCGGGTAGAATCCAGCGAGCTCCCAATCAATGATACCGACCAGCTTGTGCTTGGATAGACCACCTGAAGAGGCGCATGCCTGAAGGATTATGTTGCGTGGATTGAGATCGTTGTGGCAAAGCACGGCTTCTCCTGGCCATTTGTCCATGTCGGACTTGTTGATGACTGTCGACCCAAGCTCTTTAAAGCTGGACTGGATCCCGACATCTTGTGAACCAACAATGGGCTCTATAGTACAGAATGGCTTGTTGAGCTTTCGCCTTGCCATGATAGAGTCCAACAGGGCAGGTCCGCCATTCAGAAATCCCGTATGGGGACCCCCGAAGGCACCAGGTTGCTCGAAACCCTTCATTATTCCGTCACTTTCTTCACGAAGCATCTTGCCCAGGATTTCCTTGACCCACTTGTCCCTTAGCCGAACAGAGTGTAACTTTTCGAGCGCTTTGACTAGCTCAGCTACAACCGAGCTCTGCTCCTCGGCGCTCATCTGCTGCCACACATCTTCCAAGAGATCCCCGTCCACAAGCTCAATCACTGAGAAGTGGAACATTCTTCCTTGCGCGTTCTTTGCCTTGCCGACTTGAAGGGTTTGTGGGACAAGGTCCGGAATGATGGTCGCGGCGATTTGTTGCATAGAAGCAATCGTAGTGAATGTTTGGAGGTTCTTATTCTCAGCCTCTAGTCGGACTACACACGTAGAGTGACGATGCTCGCCATCCCTAGGGAATTCTGCCTTGAACACACATTTGTCCCAGTTCTGAAGAAAGATTGAGATGGTCTCTGGTTGATTGGTGGTGAAGATCTGCTTGAGCAGGCTGTCATCAGGGGTGACATCGCGATCTGCCATGGCGGAGTTGGTATGAGCCTTGCGTGTTGTGGTTGAGGGAAAATGCGTAGGTATCTGAAGATTGGTAGAATGTTGTCCTTGGAATGAAGATGAGAATCCAAAGCCGACGCATTGGACGCACGGCAGGTGCAAGGAATTTACTGCGGATGTATCCCCCGGCGAGCCCCGGCTTCTACATGTCTTCCGTGATACGGTTTCGAGGGTTGTAAGTTTTACCACTTGCCAAGGCGCTTTTGCTCAGGCTCGGCTCAGCCCATCATGAGGCAGCTAACTGAGGGCATAATTTATGTATATTTTGTGCAAAAACAAACGGTTTGCAACCCGGTTACGGAGTAAGTACCGCACGAAACTTTGCCATCACCCCCTTTTCACCCAGGTCCAACTCTTTACACTACGTATGAGACCTACCTAATCAACTATCCCTTTAGAGACCCCCTCGGCACCGCTACACAAATAGTGGGGTAACGGGGATTCTCGCATAACTACATACTGCAAGATAGTCGAATAAAATCACTGTATTTGGCTCGGGTAATTGTTTTATTGGTATATCTTGCATATATAGAATGCCCCGACATTCCACTACTTATGTAGATAGCCGATCAAATCTCGGCAAGGCGCATTATAAGCTGTTTTCGTATTAGGTATACTGAAAAGCTGAGGGCGGCTGCGCTTACCAGGGTTGAAATAAAAACCTCCGCGCCAAAGCCGCAGCCTAGCGCTACCTAGTCTACTATAAAAGCTTCGCATGCCTGCAACACAGGCATACCAGGCACACGGAGCATACATGGGTATATCCCATTGTGAACCACAAAGTACCATAAAACGCACTACAATTCGCTGTTCAACCAGGTCTTGTCTCACGGTACTGCTGTCGCCATCTTAGTCCCCATCACTGCTTCTTTCGACTTTTACTGCGCAAAATAACATGGTTCCTCCATCGCCTCTCCACCGCCATCAATCGTTTCTTGAAGGCGTCATTGATTTCTCTACAGAGCCGCCTTTGGAGATAGATCAACGCTCCGTCGCCAAGGATAGATTCAACCGTATTATCGACTACTTTGACAACAATGACCCGAATAACCATAGTCCTTACAATCGCTCTCAACTTATCCGCTGTACCTACCAGTACGCACTTTCCGAAACATCTCAGGACAATCTATTGCGGGCCTTCTTTCGGGCCATGACCCTCTCAGTAGATAACGATGATGGTGATAATGATGACATCAACTTCGACGAGCTCCGACCGCATTTCTTTGGCTTCGCGGATTATCTCCTAGATAACTTCTTTCTACCTTGTATATATGCCTCCTTCCGTTGCCTAGTCGTTGCTAAGACTTGTTTAGTGAAAGCTTCTACCAGAAAGACACCCCAGCCTACACCGACTTATCATTCTGCAGTCCAGGAGGTCCAAGGAGTGGCGCACGGTTTCGTAGGAACTCCAGCCCGAGTATCAGCTCTGCGGGGTGAATGCCTTCTCCGCGACCGCTATCGGTGTGTAATATCGCGAAAATTCGATATTCATGAGGCAATGAAACGCTTTAATCGTGAAAACGATAACGCTCGAGATAACGATGGTAATTTGTTAGAAAAAGAGTCGTTTGATTCTTTGGAAGTAGCCCATATACTTCCACACTCTCTAACGAAAGTTAATGAAAACAACCGATTAGTAAGTCTAGTTTTCTTGCAACTACTTCTTTTATAACTAACCTATTGTCAGGATAGTTCTCGAGAAGCTGCCCTGGCAGTCCTTAATATGTTCGATCATGGAGTCAAGCATCTCATAGAAGGCACTGATATTGACCGGTCACGCAACGCACTCACTCTTACCCCCCAACTCCATAGCTTTTTTGGCGACTTCAAGATTTTCTTTGAGCCTGTCGAAAACGGGCAGCCGCATACCTATCGTATCGACTCATTTCTGAATGCGTTTATCTCTAGAGCTCTAGGCCTACCTGTTACCCGCACGCTATACCTTACTGACACCCGGACTATCGAGCCTCCCTTGCCCCGGTTTTTGGCCCTTCACCGTGCTATCGCGCATATTCTTCACTTCTCGGCAGCAGGGGAATATATTGACAAGCTGCTCCAGGATAGAGACGAGAACGGTATACGGGCGGATGGATCTACCGACCTAGGCCGCTTAGTGGCCCTGAGCTTATGGCTAGATAAAGGTGCTATCCCTTCGGCTTCGTGACGCGGGATCACAGCTCCGCCCAGGAGGGTTGGACCTCGGCCGCCGTCCCTTTTGCACCCTTTGGATGCGCATAACGAACTAGGTTTAGCGCAGCCGCCGCTTTTGCTCAGGCTTGGCAGGCCACTGAGGACCGGTATTTATGCATTCCTTATGCAGAGTGAAACGGTCTTCAAAACGGGTACGTTTCCATAACGGTACAGACATCTCGCACGCGGCACCACCCTTTTCGCCCACATTCAACCCTACGCTCAACACCTAAAATGCGCTTCTGATCGAGGCGATATCCATGAGAGCACAGAAAGCCCCGTTCCGATCTGAAAGCCTGCGCCACACAAAGCCGTCTTCGAAGCAATCTGTGCTTGTTGTAGTAGCGAGCATGTACTAACCGACAGATATGCCGCTGTCTACCAAGGTAAGTGGTTTACGAGAATGACCAGTTTTCAGCCCGGCCGCCTTAGTCGGGGAGGCTCAACGGAAAGCCTTCGCTACGTCATAGTCAGCCAGCTTTGTAAGAACCATAGGGAAGGGCAATTAGATTTTGTCAATGTCAGGAGATTAGTCACAGAGTGATAGGTCACTATAAGGTACCAGCTAGTTCGTAGTGTAGTTGTAGGGCTTAATATTATTGATTCCTGAGTTCTTTCAACTAAGTTAAGGAGATTTTTTATATAAAATTATATTATTGAATTATTGATATTGCTCCATAAGTTCTATCCAAGAGTTTGAAGGTTTCTATATCGTTATGTCTCAGCTTAGCGTAGCCAATTGAACAACATATGTGTATCGCAATGAGTCTCACAATAAATACGCCACATTTATTAGCCATACCACTAAGACTTACCATTTGTGTCATAGCAATACTGCGCATTTTCGCCCTCATCCCAATACAACACTGTGCCATCTTCCAGCACACGGAAGGCGTAGAAGTATGTTCTTAAGCTCAGTAAGAGCGGTTGTTTGCACTCGAGCTACAGTGCCCATGAGGTCTATTCTTCGACAAAAATTCCCCAGGAAGGCATCTGCCCCCGTAAACCCGCGTCTCTTGGTCTCTCCATTTACATCAATAGCTCACAGTATAGAAGAGCCCATTGAAGAGGAGTTGCTCTCAGGCGATAGGCTCCAGCGGTTTCATCCGACTCAGCCAAGTCAGCTTCTAGATGGCAGATTTGAAACGGTTGTTAAACTTGGTTTTGGTACCGGCTCCACCGTTTGGCTGGCAAGAAATCTGCAATTGTATGTTCTTATTTGAACCTCTTCATTACTTTCAACCCTAAAATAATTGTGCCTAGTGAGGAAGGAGAGTCATCAATCCCGCGCTATGTTGCTGTGAAGATCGGAACTCTTGATGCAGAGACATCAAAAGAGAGAGAATACTTGAAGCTTATTGCCAACGCCAAGCCATCGCACGAAGGTCTTTCATTCATTGGGACGCCTATTGATGATTTCTCCATAGAAGGACCAAAGGGAACGCACCTTTGCCTAGTATATCAGCCAATGAGGGAAACACTATTCCGCTTCCAACAGAGGTGCCCCGAACATAGGCTGCCTTTGCCAATATTTAAATTATTCACCTACTACTTCCTTCAGGCCTTAGATTACCTTCACACCGAATGCCGCCTCATCCATACAGGTTAGCCTCAAACAATCTCGAGTCTTGAGAGCTTTAGTCTTGCTAATCGTAGCATCTTAGATATCAAAGATGACAATATCATGGTAACAATCGAAAATGATTCCGTCCTAAGCGATTTTGTCAGTGCCCAAGAGAGAAGCCCCCATCGTAGGCACATAAATACAGGCGGCCGCATCACCTATGTATCGCAGAATGATTTTGGACCACTACGGGGCTCTCTACCAATGCCTGAGCTTGGCGATTTTAACCTCGCATTTCCAGGGCCACCTGAGGGCATAGGCCATCTTTCTCCCATTCAATCACACCGCTATCGTGCTCCTGAGGTGTTGCTTGGTATTGCCTGGACATCCAGCGCTGATATTTGGAATCTAGGCCTCCTGGTAAGAAACTCGCCGTTGCAATCTCTACGTATAGCTTGGCATGCTAAGGTTATAGTTATGGAACCTTTTGGAGAACGTAACTCTGTTCAACAAGCCTGCTGGCGAAGATGGTGGATATGACTCTCATGTCCATCTTGCCAAAATGGTCTCTCTCTTGGGACGTCCGCCGGAGGCTCTGATCACGAGGGAGCGACTTTATCGCGCCCATAAGCGTCCGAAGCCGATTGTAAACCCAAGGGGCAAAGTGTGCAAAAACATGAATGAATTTTGGGGAGGGCCATTCTTTGATGACGATAGTAAGTAAATGAACTTTTAGATAGTCATAAAACTTTCTACTTACTCTCCTTGGGCAGACCAAATAGTCCGCAAAGATCTTGTTGAAGAAGGGAAAGCGCTGGCAGACACCGTGACGCAATTAGCAGGTGATGAGAAAGACTTGTTTCTCGACTTCGCCGGTGGTATGCTTCAGTGGATGCCGGAGAAGAGGAAGACGGCTAAGCAACTGCTCGCACATCCTTTTCTGGATTCCTTTTATAAGGATCGAGCCCGGTTCATGAGGGATGAATCTGTAGACTAAGCTAAAGATGCTACTTTTCCCAGAGGTGTTCTTATTACGGAGATGCATGATTGTTACAGTATACTGGCTTATGAAATACACGAGGTCTCTGTGTAGTGGGTGACTTGGATAGGTTTAAGGTCACAGGAAACAATTTTGAGCAGGATTGCTGTTCGCGAAGTCCGCTTTTATACCGCATCATCCCCAGGTCACCTTTATCATAAACAAGTCTGCCACGCAGATAATACATATAATCAATTTGATGCATTGTCTGCTTGCAGAGGTGGTCTGCATACGACCTCGTTAACGTGAGGTATAATCGTAGCGTTTCGAGCTCTAAGATCCCAAGGCGGGACTCGATGTCCAAACAGATAAATTTCCCTTCAGCGAACCGTCCTTGTAAAAATAGGCCAGTGCCAACTCCTAACAGGCAATATGAGGATGAAGACACGTTTCCTTAGTCGCTACAAATTCTGAAGGGATGGCAATAGCCTCCCTTACATGGCCCTTCCTAGGACCCCCAAGACCTCTGGAGGGCTCATGACCCTTTCTATCCAATAGGCTTGTATATAATTATAGCGAGAGGTCTCAGCTTGGTTCGGGTGAGGGCCTGGATGGGATATACATCTGTGACAAATTCATCTGCAAATGTCTAAGAGGTTTCCTGTCAGTCAGTAGTTAGGTATGTATGATGAGTTGGTACGATTAGTTCCCTATGTTTGATCTCACTGAATTATTCATACCTGGATCCGTTTTCTAACGAGAATAGCGACGTCCTGTTCATTACGGTACATTTACGGTAGTACGTGTTAGATTTATGTCAGTTTGTTCATTTCGACTTATGCAAAAGCGGGCCCCTTCTCCGGCCAGGCTCAGGCTAAAAGCGGCATCGCCAGCCGGGACTCCCATTTCGAATCAGGACGTTTCTACAGCGTACATGTGCAACCAAAACGTATGCTTTCGCACTATGTGTCTGTTTCCCGGTTGCCTTCAGCGCGAACGCCACGGTGCGCCCCGTGGACTGTAGAATAGAGAAGCAGCGACCGGGCAAGCCGGCCGAGGCATCAATCGAGCAATCAATTGGCCCCTTCAACCGGCGACGACGTCATTAGGAATAAGGATCAAACTTAAAGGGGCATTTTTCAATGCAGGAGGAAGTGTGTGTACCATCACTGTCTCCTACCTAGGTATCTGTCAATTATCTGTCAATTGGGAGCATCGCATAAAGGGGCTTATCAGCATTAGGCAAGGCACGGTCTGACATGCTTGCTTGCTGGTTCCTGTGGCATGCGGGGGGCCAAGAAAAGCCAAGAAAAAGCCTATAAAGGCCAAGGCAGAAGCGAAGGAGTAACTACGCATAAGGAATGGCTGCCATGTGGACGACGAAGTCATTATAGGTATTCTTGGGGTTGCCGATTCTCTGACTGATAAGGGAAATATAATCATATAGTTCGCGAAGAATCTTAATTTAGTCGTGCGCAGTTCCCTCATCTGTTCATAATGTAGACTGGATCAAGTTTATTTATCTATGTATTGACTGTCTCTGGGTGAAGTTCTTGGTGCTAAGACTAGGTGTACTAGATATGGTAATAGGTACGGTACTTGCAGTAGTTTGAGTTATTGTGTGCTCGTCTTTAACTTATAGTTACTAAGGAATATAGCAAGATAATCTAGGCTATCTCGAAACCACTTTTTGTCAGTCGAAGCTCTACTAAGGAGTCTTGTTACGTATACCTCATATATAGGCATTACTGAGTCGTTGCTACCGAGACTGACAAAGATTGAAGCTTCTAGGGAATCTCACTTCGACTTTGGGGTGTATGTACAGAATAAATCGAGATGCGTACGCAATCCCCGTCATCAACGGCCCCTCATTCCTGTGGTAGTTTTCATGCATATCCACGAATCAGCCGCGCTACGCTGTTGCTGAGTAAACATCCCCTGTCGATCAATGTCGATCTAAGTGCCGACATAGGTTTAAGTACAAATCCACACTCCCACATCCCGCCCTCCCATTTGTCACGGTCGAGCGACAGCCAGGCTTGGAGCTGGTATGGGGGAGGGTCGGTTTATACATTGAGAATTAATGACTTACTCATCTCATATATCGTACACTACACATAATACGAACTATCCTATAATATGCAGTGTAGTTGGCTCGGGTGCTTGCGCAATGCTGAAGGAGTCGGGCCATCATCGTGCAGTCGACTTGCATGAGCGATTACCCATTGCTTATACTCTGCACTCCTTAGACATACATATTTATCCTATAGATAGGTAGGGATATAGGGGGATTTAGAAGCCGCAGCAAATCCGTCAAGCCATATGCTCATCAGCCCACGTGTGTAGGATTTGTTCTCCCGAAGACTTGGGGATTTTGATCCGTCGGAAATCCCCATTGCACTATCCATCAATCGTCACAAACAGCGTTGACGGTACCCATGTGCTATTCATGGCCCGCCCATCACGTTCCACAAGAAGTTGGTATGTAGCGTACCGCACATATGCCAAGGATGGCATTAAAAGCGGGATGATCATATCGATTTATGTCTAAATGTCTAGATTGGCCGTTGAAATTGTGTAGGTATATCGTGTTAGTGCCCGTAGCGTGGTGAGATTTAGGTAAGTGGTCCGAATTGACCAATGGTTGCGCCGTCGAGGTTTTTGGAATAAACTGCCGCCGATCGCAGCCAGACTACCAACAACGGCTATGTTTCCGGACCTGTGAAACAAATCTACCGGGGTTCTAACAGGCCGTACCATAGGGCCCTTGCATCGCACCATCTCATCGCCATCGGGTTGGCCTCTTGTTTTTTTTATCTTGCTCATTGTCAAATCTTGGTAAGTCGGTAAGTGTGAATTCATAGCTAAGATACTTCAAGTAGGTACCTACATATCTACTAAGCCTGGTAAGTCTCATATGTAGTCTTTTTTTATACCCTACCTGCGGGTATATCAACACCGCCTCCCAGCCCTACCGCCCCCAATCCGAGGATAAAAGAGAGAGAGCAAGCCAGTCTTCCGGATCTCTTGCTGGAAGTCGGGGTTTCGCTCTTCATCTCGGCAACTCTCGAGACTCTCGCCTGTTACTCTGTACCTGCGACGCATGTCGAAGACTATCAAGATGGCTCGCCTCTCAGTCGCTTTGCTCGTAGTTGCGCTGCTCCAGTTGGGCTCGTCTCTGCCAATCGTCGAGGCGACACAAGACTTGTCGGCCTTACCGGACTCCAGCTCCCCTTCACTCACAACTGGCGTCCCCGTCCACCAACCCCACCTTCATCAACCTCACCCGGCGAGCAAACAAGCGGTGCTCGAGAAGCGCAGCTTGCCTGTGGCTCCTGAGTGGCTCCGATGGCTGCCGTTCGAGAGTATCAACATGTAAAATCCATCGCAGACGTCAACGATTCATAAAATTGAAAGAGGAGGAGGAGTGCGTCGGAATCGGGAGTATTTCACCTCGTTGCGACGCATTGGAGAACTCCAGGAATCGCGCCGCGATAGGACAAGGAGGAGACAGTCAAGAGATGAAAGCCGGGCGCAAAAACGATTACTCGAGTACCGCACGACCAGCGGATTTGGTTTTCTACTTTTCGTACGGAGAACGCTAAAAACACATAAGAATACCAATGGGTCAGAAGGACGACCATCGATATAGCCCTGACCCCTTACGACGCGTATTCGATTCTTGTAGATATTCGGGGCCTCCCTAGGAATATCGCTACATCCACACGCGATGAGCGGTTCCTGTTGTATAAACGACAAGCGCGGTATTAGACGACCAGTTTGGGAAGAGGAGGACTCTTTGACGTAAATACTTTCCGATTTTGTATATATGGAACAATCAGCTAAATTCAAGCGGCGCCTTATCGCTCGGTGATGCATATTGGTTTACTCATGACAAAGTTGATTGAAGAGCGTGTAGCTAGGCGGGTTAGATGTTGACTAGCTCGTTGTAGAGCAATGCGAAGTCGGCGCCATTGAGGTGTAAGTCCTAACATTATAAAAGCATTTGCTCGACAAATGTTCACATTAGTGTATGTGTAGTTAGTATAAAGTATTACCTATTCTATCACTAGGGACGACATATGGTCTCGGCTTATACACATCGTGGGTCTGTATGCGCTTCTGCGGCACAGCCCTAAGAGTGTAAGTGTCTAGATTGTCGGCGCCAAGGGTAGCTATCGTAGTTGACTTGCTTAAGCCACTTAAGCACGAGCGCCTCAAGATGAACTGCCAGTAGAAAGTATGAATAAATCTCGTCTCTAGAATAGCTTTTAATTATGTATATGTAAGCTAAGTTTGTAAGACGCTCATACCCTTTATGATGTATGTCCGTTCTTGTCAGGCGATAAAATGATCAGATCCTATAGGAGTAATTATGTCTATAGTTTTAGCGATATACATAGGACCTCCGATCTCCTTGGAGATCCGGAGGGAGTTAACTGATATTTCTATCGAGTCTTATACTACACCCTTCTTCCTAGCCGCTTATAAGCCTCCTACCTATTTACTCTAGAACAGAACCTCTTGACATTTTTTATATTTATGATAGTATCGTAATACTAACACCGACGGAGTGAATATGTTTTGGACTGGGCATACAGTAGATATAGTTATTGATTGGTATATAGTGATAGTGATTCCAATAACCGTGTAGCTAGGTGATTCGTAGCAATTCTACAGCTTCATTAAAATTGTTATGTCAATATTATAATGCTGTGATTCTCAACACTAACTACTAATCCTGAGGGTAATAGTCTAAGTAAACCTTGATATAATTTATACCAAATATCGACGCCTTTGGCATACTGGGAACCGTGCCCACAAGAAATGGTGACATCGCTGTTATAATGCGTACGTATAAAGTAGAATAATATCCATTCTCGTAGCAGCTCATCATATAGGTAGTCCAGTCCAGTATCCCCTTCGGCTTCCTTGTGATTTCGTCCTAGTTCAAAGTAAACCCACGAAAAGAGGCTATTTTTTATCATCACGTTGTTAGAGAGAAGCAACTTAACTCCGCGCGAGGGAGGTAGCAGACTCCCTTAAGTGCCAACAACCCTGCGCCATACAGAATATGGCTCTGTCCCGTCTTTCTAATTTAGCATCGGGGTAGGCTATAGTAACGACGTCGATCCCTCTCGATGCTTATCATAGATCTCTACTTGTTCATCGTATCCACGGGATGCGGACCCCCCAAGCTCCTTGAAGTCCTAGATAGTGCAAATCATTACCGGACTTTTGACGAAGATTATCTTGAACACTCCTAGGGCTAAGTTGTGTATAGGGCTTACCTTCTGATTACCCTGTAGTACACCATACGTGCTATCCCTAGTGCTCTCTGCTATTAAGGTTAGCAGCATGGAATGAAAGATTGTTCAGTCCTTAATGGTAAGCCGATGCGCCTAGCATAAATAGTCCGATAATATGGTAGACAAGCACCCGGCTACCGGCACAAATCACGGATTTCCCTAGTGAGGCTTCGAGTCTCACAGCTACCCAGGGCACCGGTATATATCATGTCGTGTTCCGTTCGATCCGACCGAAAGTATCACAGGGTAATTGAATTGCGACCCTCCGATTGGTGTTCGTCATGTTGCAGCGGGGAGAGTCCATATACATAACTCGAACAACCTCAATGACATTTTTAATGAAACCTGATTACCAACCTAGAGTACAAGATCTTCGCCATCCGTTGGTCTATGATGTGAAATCGACCAAGAAGTGTATAAGGCACGATGCAAAGCCAGTAATACAAATGCCAGTCCCTGCCCCGTCATTACTTATTTCCTCTTCCACCGTTCTAGCAAAATAACATTGGATTGAAGGGCTCGGCTTGGCCGGCCACAACTACTATCGTCGTCACGATGCATGCGTTCCCCCTCATTAGAATTTCCTGGATGGCCCGATCATTCGAGGCAAGGGATCGTGGATTAGGTACAGTTTGGCACCCATGCCCCGATCTGAATTGGCCACGAGCCGGCCTGGATATCTGTAGCAACCGAGTAGCTTAACAGACAACATCCACATTGGCCTTGGAGTTCATGAGTAGGGCGACAATGAGACCGTAAAGACCTAAGACTTCGGCGAAAATGAGAATCAGAATCATGCCGACGAAAAGTCTGGGCTGTTGTGCGGTTCCACGGACACCAGCATCACCGACGATGCCAATAGCGAAACCAGCGGCCAAACCGGCGAGACCGACGGCGAGACCGGCACCGAGCTGGACGAAGCCAGTATATAGGGGGAGGACCTGCTTCAGGCCGTCGGAGATCAGGACAGAGACGACGAGACCGTAGATACCGATGATACCGGCCATAATAACGGGAACGATGTCTAGGGAAGAGTTAGTCGCGTAAAGCCATCACTAGCAGTCCACGTAGCGAGGCGCGTACTCTTGACGATGAGATCAGGTCTCAGAACACCCATAGCAGCAATACCAACACCGGACTTGGCGGTTCCGTATGAGGCACCTAAGCAGGTGAAGACGATAGCAGCTGTGCAGCCCATAGCACCGAAAAACGGCTATAACTCTATGTTAGCGCCTTGAGGAAGATATTTCTGCGCACCGCAGCTTTTGGCAAGCTGGTGGAGCTTCGCCACGTGGAGGGAGACGAACCGCGTAGACCGGGCTAAACAATGAAGTTAGATTAGTAACTATGATAGCGAAACAACAAATAGTAGGCGCGCAAGCACCAGATCGAGTTCCGTGATGATACGAGAACTTGCACTGATGGGGTTTGAATAGGAGGCTAAAGAGATGTCATAGTCGATTACGTACCAACCTTCCGTGTATTCAGCCATTGTAAAAGTTTGTGATGAGGTACTTGGATTTAAATATTCGACTAGAGCTCGCGATAGTGAAACTGAGAAGTTCGGATCGAAGCGCTGGGTTCGGTGGGAAGTCGGGATGAGATGGAGATTGAATGAATGACGGCGAAGTTGTTCGTTTTGCAAACTGCTTGTTTTCGAGGTTGAGCAAGATCAGTTAGGACTGAAGCTAGCTCTAAGGTTTGGCTGCAGGGGATCTGGCTGATTATCTAAGACCCGCCCCGTCCGGACCGGATTAACTCGAGCCCCACCAACCAAAAAATAATTACTTGATCCACCCAGTCAATCCGTTAGTGGATGGATGCATTGAAGCTTTGGAGCTTTGGGACATAGAATTTCACCCTCCAACCATTCTCGACACTCCTCGACCAACACTCTCTATTTCACTTTTCGCGCAGGGCGAGCCAACGCAAGGAACCCTGACATTTCCTCCTCCATCATCATCATGTCTAACCAAGAAAGTGCTGGTACGTTGGCAATAGCCGGATCTCAATTCGGCGGGAATATTTTTTCCTGGGCTCACATACTGACCGACTGATAGCGTGGCCCATGGCCGATCCTGCCTTGACACAAGAAATTCTAGATCTTGTGCAGCAAGCTAGCCGTAAGTGACAACTGAAGAGGCAATGGAAATAATTGTAGTAGCTGACCCGATTTATACAGACCACCGCCTCCTCAAGAAGGGTGCCAACGAGTCGACAAAGTCTCTCTCTCGCGGTAAGTTTCCTCGTCCCAGACTACTCTCCGACACACCCAAGACGATGTGCTGATTCTCATATTGAATAGGTGTCTCGGAGATCATCATCCTCGCCGGCGACTGCACTCCTTTGGCTATCCTCCTACATTTGCCTCAGCTTTGCGAAGACAAGAACGTCCCGTACGGCTACTTCCTCCCCGTCTACCGATAAAATACGTTAGAGTGTGAGGCTAAGAGGTGTATAGATATGTCTACGTTCCTTCCAAGGTTGCCCTTGGTCGTGCATGCAATGTCAGCCGATCGGTGATTGCGTGAGTCTATCCAACATGTCTTCCTCCGATGTTACTAGGCAGGCTGCTAACAATATCCTAGCGTCTCTATCACCACCAACGAAGCCAGCGAGCTTCAAAACCAGATTCGCGCTCTGAAGGATAAGGTCGAGCGCCTCATGATCTAAATACCCGTAGCTGGGCAAAAGGCGTTCTAGGAGTACTGCACTTCAGGAAAAGTCGAGGAAATAGTCATGATTGATATGGGATCGCAATTCTACGCCGTGCTTTCTAGATTAGCCACCCAGGTGGGGACGATATAATGGCAAAATAAAACGAGATTTCAAGCAAATAAGAACGACTTAGTAAAATGCTTTTGCGTTTTGTATGCGACGCATTTATAATAGCCGGTATCATTTTGATGTATGCGAACTATTCGATCCCCCTAGCGAATATCGCTGCAAAGGAAATCATCCGATGCTTAGGATGTACCTTCGCGTAGGCTGGCTATCTGTGAAACACGAATCCCTGCAAATTTCGGTGTTCCCTCGAGGAAAAAAAAAAAGGTCAGGCACGCTGATGATTGGATTGGAGATTTTGAGGGCTCATGCATGCATGTGACGCTTTGGCTGCGCGACCCCAGGCGCTGCTGGCTGCTGGCTGCTGGCTGCTGCTGCTGAAAGACACAAACGCAGCAGGCGTTAAGCGGGATGACGACGTCAGCAGGGGGGTTAAGGTTCCATGAGACCCCACCACTTACATGTACCTACCACCTACTTACCTCATAGTAATCAATATACAATTGTAACCGAGGAAGTAGATCATCCGACCATACATGGCTTAACAACTAACTAGAAACAGTAATTAGTAAGTAAATACTCACTTCAGTTGTTATACAATAGTTTATACTAAGTGATTTTTTTATTTATACATTATAAAATAAACTAGATTTAATTTAAAAAGATTTAAAATAGTTTAATAAGTTTATTTTATATTTAATAAATAAAAAATCTATATAAATATTTTTATATTTTATTTTTTTTTTTTTATTTTTTTATATTAAGCGATTTATAAATATTTATTAAATTAACTGTTTCTTTTTATATACTTTTAGTATTATTTTTCAATATATTTTATTAAAACTTAAACATTTAATATATTTTAATTATTATAAAATTTTATATAAATAATAAATTAAATATTAAAATTTTAAAATAAAAAAAAGCTAAAAAAGCAGATATAAAAAAAGTTCGCTTTTTTTTAATAAATATATAATATATAGTATTAAAAAATTCACTATATATTTATTAATATTTAACTAAACTATTTAAAAAAATTTTTAAATTTTGTTAATAAATAAGTAAATTTAATAAATTATATTTTAATAACTTTTTAATATTTAATATTTTAAAACATATTAATATAAAAAATACTTTTAATATTTTTATTTTTTTTAAAAATAAACTTAAACTAAAAAAAAAATATAAACTATTATTAAAATATAAAATAATATTTTTATAAAATTTTCAATAAATTTTAATAACTTTTTTATTAATAACTTTTTATTTTTATTTTTTTTTATTAATAACAAAAGCTATAAAAATATAAATAAAATCGAAAATAAAAGTAATTTTATAAAATATTTAACAAGTTTATTTTTTAATATTTTTAAAAACTTACTATTAATATTAATTTCAAAATTAATTATATAAACAAAAAAAAAAATAAATTATAGCTTTATTTATATCAAAATAATTATTGACACTGTTAAAATATTAAATTAACTATTTATTTATAATAGCAAATCTATATATATTATTAAAAAAAAACACTTTTTTTAAAACTTGCAACTTAAGCTTTAAAAAAATATAAATATATACTTTTATATATTTTATAAAATATTTATATAGTTTTAAATTTAATATTTTTATAAATAACTATTAATTTTTTAATTAATATATTGTTTATATTTAAACAAAACTATTTATTAATATAAATATAAATATACTAATATTTAATATTATAATTAAATTAATTCAAAGTTGTTAAAAAAAAAAAAAATTTATTTAATAAAAGTTTTAATATATTTATTAAATAAAAAAAGTTATAAAAATCATATGATTTTTTTAATTTTAAATAAACAGCTTTAATATTTATATATATAATTTAAAAAAACTTTAAAAAAAAATATATTTTAAATAAATAAATAAAAATTATAATAAAAAATGCTATTAAATGTTTTAACAAATAAAAAAAAATAATATAAGTTGATTTATTAAATATTTAATAAAAGCTTATTAATATATAGCATAAATAATTAATAATAAAAATAAACTTAATATTTTTTATTTAAATTATTTAAAATATAAGTTTAAATATTTTTAATATTAAATATTAATTTATTTTAATTAATTTATTAAATTAATTAATTATATTTTAACAAATAGTTATATTAAAAAAGCAACAAAATTTATTTATTAAAACATTAAAAATAATATTTGCTAAAAAAAGCTTTGCTATAAGTTAAAAAATTAAATTTATAAAATATTTACTAATTTTTTTATATATAGTTTAAAACTACTGTTTTAATAATTTTGTTATAGTTTAATATAATTACAATATTATTATATAATAGTAAATTTTTAATAAAAAAATATTGTTAATAATATATAAAAAATATATTTACTTTTATTATTTATTTAAAACTAAATTAACAAATATTATAAATATATATATATAAATAGTTTAAAAATATTAAATAATTAATTTAAATAAAATAGCTAATAAATAATAAAATATTAATAAATATTTAATAATTAACTTTTAATTACTAGTTAACTTTATATATAGTTTTATTTATACAAACTTTTATATTGATTTTTAAAATAAAACTGCTACAAATATATATATTAGTTTTGCTAACAAAAGTTAAATATATTATATATTTTATAAACAAAAGTTTATTTATATATTTTTTAAATGTTATAGATTATATTTATATTTAAATAAATGAATTTTAAAAGTAGTTAGTATATATAGTATAGTTAGTAAATAGCTAAAGTAGCTAAATGGACTTTATTGTTTATTTAAAACAATAAATTTACTAAAAATTAAATGAAATAATAAATATAAAAAAGTAAAAGTAGTAAATAAAAAAGTATTTATATAAAAATATTAATTTAACTAAAAAAGTTAAGTTTGTTTTTTAGTTTTTTTAACTTTAGTTTTTTTTTTAAAATATATAATATTATTTAGTTTTTAAATTTATTGCTAATATTATATTTATTATAAAACTAAGGTTTATTTTAACTATTTAAAAAAACGATAAATTTTTAAAAAACTTTTAAACAAATTGATTGATTTTAATATATTAAAATAATACAACTAACTTTTAATAATAAAACTTTTATTATTAATTATAAAAAAATTAAATAATAAATATAATTTATTAAAAATAAACTAATAAAGTTTGTTTTATAAGTATAAATAAATTATAAACGAAATAAACTGCAGCAACAGTTTTAAAACTTTTAAAGTTTGCTTAAAAATTATATAAAACATATTTATATTGTAAAATATATTATAAATAATAATAATAAGTTTTATTATAACATTTTTAATAATAAAAAACTTTTTATTTTTAATATTTATAAAAAGTTTAAGTTTATTTATAAAAACTTCAAAAAATACAACAAGTAATAACAATATATAGTTATTAATAAAACTATATATAACAATATAGTTGAAAAAATAATAATTAATATTGAATATTTTACTATTTAAAATAGAATTTTTTAAATAGTTTTTGTTTTTTTTATTAAAAATAAAAAAAAAGCATAATTTAAATATAATAAATTAATAATTTTTAAGCAATTTTAAATAATAATAAATATTTATAATAAAATAATATATTAAAAGTTTAAATATTAAACTTTATAATTAAATATTGTTTAAAAAACTGCAAAAAAGTTTAAAAATATAATAAACTTTTTTAAATAAAACATTTATTTTTTATATATTTAAATAATTAAATTAAAAAAAAAAACTAAATAATAAAAAATAAATATAATTTATTAAAAAGTTGATTTTAAAAACGCTATATTTTATAAAGCTATAAATATTTATAAAAAAAAATTACAAATTTAAAAAGTTAAATTGAAATTTTTTAAAATTAAATTATAGCTATAATAACTATAATATTAAAGTTTATACTAGTTATTTTTATTATTAACTTAGTTTTTTTTAATATAACTTAATAATAAAAATAAAAATAAAAAAATATTTTTAATTTTAAAACTATTAATAAAACTTTTATAATTATAAAAAAAAAAACTAAATTATTAGTTAAAATAGCTGATTTATTTATATTTATTAATAATAAATTAATAAAAAATAAAATTAAAGTTTAATTTAAATATTAATTTATATTATTAAAAAGCAAATTAATTAAAAATATTAACTATTATAATTAAAATTTAAAAAAAATTAACTATATTGTTAACTAAATAAAAAGATCTATTTTTAAAAATATTATAACATTTATTATAAACAATTATAAAAAAAAACTTATTTTAAAAATAAATACTAAAGTTTTAAATTATTTGTTTATTTATTATTATAATTTTAATAAATATAAAAAAGTATAAATTAAATATTAAAACTTTAAAATATAAAACTTTA